>JAPYZB010001779.1:0-13478 GCA_030522745.1 Eupelmus kiefferi | reverse complement strand
AAGAAGCCGGGAATCACATTCGATAGAACTGGAGTATAGCAGTTGTACGGCGACACGTGAGCCTGACGAAAACAGAGCTCAGAGCCGTAGTAATGGCGGCCGACGCTTTTCGGTGAAGTCCCACTCCAAATGCGAGCTTGAATGGCGCGTTTGTTTAGTTCCATATACCGAGAGTAAACACGTGCTCGCATTATTATGTCAAACATGACGCCTATTACGCAATCTCAGTTAAAAAAACATTCACCAGATTATTAACGCTGATTAGAATTAATCCGAGTAATTATTTATTGTTTCGCGATTAGATCGAGATAATTACAATTCAATTGAAATCTGTATTTGATTAGCTTATCCAGCCCATACATAACGATCACACTTGCAAACCAACCACCATACACCTAACTCTTCAAAAAAACCATCCATCGAACGCGTACATAATCGAAACCTAACATTACCGAGGCAATAAAGCTAAGAAATCCACGCGTCGCGTTATTTGTCCTCTTCCAGAGCGAGAGAGCGAGCAGGCGAAGGTAGAAAGACGGCGATAAGGGCAGCGCGATAAGCGCGCCTTATTTCAAACTCGCTAGCTGGCGCGATATATATAACTCTACACACTCGACTCGCCGAGCGATAAATGCTCGAGTATGCAGAAGGAGCCGAGGTGCGCGCGCGAGCGACTCTTATTGTATTATTGAAAGAAAAAGGTGGGTTTCAGTACACTGGCTTTATCGATTTTTTCGAATTCGCGATATGGAATTTGCAGGGGAGAGGCTTAGACTCAGTCGGGATTAATGGTTTTTGGTTTTAATTTTGCTGATAGCGGGAATTGATTAACCAGTTTTTCTGATTTATCGCGCGAAAAAGTTTTTTAAGGTTTAAAAGTTGCTAGATAGGCTAATTGAATTTATTGGATTTGTTATTCAAATTCATAATGCGCTGGTTGCTTTATTCAGCTGTTAAATAATCGAATTCAAATAACGTTACTTGTCTGATACCGATATTAGATACAGAACAACAAAATTGGGAT
The DNA here is from genome assembly GCA_030522745.1 of Eupelmus kiefferi. Classification (NCBI taxonomy): domain Eukaryota; kingdom Metazoa; phylum Arthropoda; class Insecta; order Hymenoptera; family Eupelmidae; genus Eupelmus; species Eupelmus kiefferi. The sequence continues at coordinate 12,454 of JAPYZB010001779.1, read as the reverse complement.
CCACTCCTTGGATAACCATCCTCACAATCGCAAACACCGCATCGCTATCATCTCGCCGCACTGTATCACCTCTTATTACCTTAAAAACCTTAATTAAAACTAATCTCAAACCATCTCGGACAAACAAATCCCTGGCAATCTCCCGCATCTCTCTAATAATATAAATACTCAGCCGATCCGCAACTCAGAATCTCTCCTCATAAATCCACCTTACCTGAACCACACACCCAATCAGGCAGATGCATACCTACACACTCGTCTCCTCTTTCAGCTCTCATATTTATATTGTTCGCCGCGATAAATTTCTCATCGAACAGCTCTATCGATTTATCAGAGCTGGCGCGTATCTCGAGCGCCGCATCGCATTTGCATTTGGCTGGGGCTTGTATAGTTAAGTCTTGTAGAGAAAGGATGCATCTACGTATATACAAGATCGCAGAGCGGTGTGGATATGTGCACGAGGAAAGGCGCATACACCCTTCATTAGAAGGAGAGAGATTTTCTCTAGGATGAAGTGATGAGGAAGAGCTGCGAGCGGTCACTATGGGCTTTGTAATTTCCGTAATGGAGTGCCGATTGGGCCGAGTCGTTTGGATATGATTGGACATGAGTGTTGAGATGTACACGTGCTGTGAATGTTTGATCGGTTTGAGGCAATGGTTCGAGATTGAGTTATTATTGAGTTGAATTTTGAATGATGTGGTTGAAGAGCATATTCTTGAGTATATATTAGGACTTTGAAAAAATGAATCGCAGTTTGTGTTTAATAGAGGAAAATACGCTGCGCATATCTCGCATTCTGCATACGCCGCTACTAATAATGCGATCAAGGATCGATGAAATCACCTCGCTCTGCGCGCTCGCACGACAGAGCGAGCCAAGGTTCAGGAGAGCGGAAAAATAATTGAATCACTTTGCTAATGATCGAGTAGCTTGGATGTTGGAGCGAAGCTAATCACCTTTGCACATCAGGCTCTTGATCTATCGCGTCTTCCATCAGTGACATTCAACACTTCAATTCTAATTTTCTTGTGTACTGTAGTGATTGTTCAACAACCTGATCTATTAATTGTCAAAGAAAAACGATTTTTTGATGAGTAATAAATTATTATACGATCACTGGTAACAACTGCAAAATTAAATCAACACCTTATTCGTCATATAACTATAATGTAAGAAACCAATATCTAAGATTCCAAAATCTGCAACTATATATCTGAAAGCGCCTAACAACACTAGAAACAAACTTAATAGAAAAATTAACTTACAACTTATCGAAAATTCTCATAATAGTCTCTAGAACTCCACCTAACAATCCCAAAAACTCATCATACTTCGACCTACAAACCCATCAGACTTCAATCATCCACCTCCCGCGCTTCGCAGCACTCGGAACGCGTCAGCTTTGTTTAACGACCCGCACGCGCGGTATAAACTTTCGCAACTCGCGCTTATATGCGCACTCCTCGACTATATCTCATTGTCCCAGAGTCAAGAATGATGAAAAAAAAAAATATTAACCGAGCAGGAGTCGGCTGCGGTCTTACCACGAATAATCCACGAGCGCGCTCAGTTGCGCAGTCGTCGAATAGTGCAGCTTGTGCACGTATATATACACATACATAAACGAGCGCGTATCGCGCTTGGACGGTTGACTCTTGCGGTCCGCGTGATAAGCGCGCAGCGGCCCAAGTGCGTTTCGTGACGGAGCGATTGTCTTGCGGGGAGGAATTCCGAAAGGGGGTGGCTGGAATGTTTGATGACCGAAAATCTAGGCCGTTTCAAGTCATTGTTTACGATGTAAAAAGGTTATATAGTTCATTAAAAGATTTTTCTTGCTCAGGCAACTCTATAAGCTTGCTTATTAAAACAACAGTTTTTAAATTGCATAAGTATACACTTTCGCAGAACGGACAATTAATCACCCTAAATAACGAATTCAGCGCCTTTGGCGAAATCCGCTCGGGCGCCATAAAGTTCGAAAAATATCTCTCACGAGGAGATAGACCATAGACCGGCGAGTCTTCGAGTTTTATCCTGCGGTAAATTTTCGACCGTGGTCACGCCTCGAACTGCCCGGGATTGATTTAGGTTCGCGCGCTCTACGCTAGGCCGAGATCGAACAGCTCTGGGGCAGGTTTTTTTTTAGTCCTCGCCGTATTCTTATGGCACCTATATAGGAAACAAAAGCGAGTTCGCGAGAAACGTGGATTAGAGGGGCAGAGGTGTTCGGAATTGACAGCTTTTTATTAGCCTTTAGTTTTTATGAGTAATAACGTTCTGAGAAAATAGTGAATATGGCTGTTCGTTGGATTGCGTAAATTATTAAAATTTATTGATCGTTAAAGAAGTTGTAAAGAGATATTTTTTAGATTATCGTAATATATTTTAATAGAGAAATATTTTATGGAAAAATGGTTATGATTCTTTTCAGAATGGCGTTAGTAAGAGATGCGCCAAGTTAATTAATAATTAAATGTTGAATATAAATATAAGTAAAACTATTTACATCTATTTCTCAACATCTTTCTACTTCTCAAAAAAGTTAAATAACACTGACCAACCATAAAATATTCTTTAAATTACAAAACAATTCTCTTTCCAACAAAAAAACAGGTCCATTACAACAATCTCACACATTAACCAGCCTCCCCCGTCCATAATAACCCGTCGAATCGCCCACGACGCATACGTCAGCTCTCTTATTAACTTTTTTCTTAATCCGCACTAATAACGCGCTTTTCCGTCCGCCCAAACGCAGACCGGATGCCGCGATTGGCCAATCCGCGCGCGTTTCCACCGGATCATTAACATTTTCACCGTATTTCCGATGTCCCCCTACGCAGAACGCTCGATTTTCTTCGCGTCTGTCATAATCGAGCGCCTGATATATATTCCAAGGCGAGAATAGTCGAGCGCGGCTATTTCTTTGCATCTCGCTCTGGCTTCACGTAGATCACGTAGGCTAGTGAGTTGGTTATGATAAGCTTGTTTGCCGATTGTACGCCAACGGGATATACGCGTAACGGCTAAATATAATTTTTACGCGATGCCGGCGTTTTGTAATGGGAATTTTTTTCGAGTGGATTATATGCCGGGATATGGGAAGGTTTGTAAGAGTGGGTATTGGTTGGGATTGGAAATTTACGTGAGAAGTAAGGATGGTATCTAATCATATATTGTAAATTTTATTAATCGCGCATCCGGAAAATAGTGCGAGCTATCGTATTCCCATCGTGTTGAACCGATGCTTTTAATATTATCGATTGAAACTTCAGTTTTATTTCTGAAAGAAGCTTGAAAAATAACATTTCATTAAATTTAATATCAGGGTAAAATTAAAACTATCAATAATCTTCAAATCAGATTATTTCGTTACATCTACAATACGTACACATCTTCCACAAACAACACATTTAAACTAACTGTAACATAACCCGCTCAATTAAAAACCAACTACAGAAACATCACTCTCTTACACCAACACAACCCACACACCTCTTATCCCACACTTCGAATTCCTCCTCGCTCCAAAAAAAACCCACCCGCACAATCCCAAACGACCTTTCACCAAAAGCCAGCCACCTTCCACCCTGACCCCCCTCCTACCCAGAACCACTTATACATTCACGCAGAAGCCAGCAGCCGAAGATCCCCGCTGGCGACCTCGCGGCACATTCCTGCACTCGCGTGGCTCGCGGGGAAATACCGCAAGGTGCACACACATCTGCACTCGGCGATCGGATGAAAAATTCGATCGTGCGCGCGCTCGCTCGCGTATATACAGCAACACACAGCGACGGCATCATGAGCAAGCGGCATCCGATCGGGAAATTACGATCGCGCGTGCTTTCGCCGTGGGAATGCGATGCATGCGAGAGCCGCACTTTTGAATATAATTTACGCGCGGAGTTCGGCGTTTTCGGCACGCGGTTCGGTTTTTGAAGCTGGTTATTGTTGTGGCGAGTTTTGTTTTTTTGGGTTAGGCGAGCGGCTGGTATTGATTGTTGTGGAGTTGGATTATGGTGAGTTTGCTTGAATCAATAGGATAATTAGAAAATTCGCAGCTCGAAGGTGAAATTTTAAATCGCCGTTAAGAGGAGCTCTAATCGAGGCGCGAAGTAACGCAAACAGTTGAGCAACGAATGCCTTTCTCACAATCCAAGAAGCGCAGTATAACCCGATATTATGCAAAGCGAGACTTTCTAAATATCGATCGTTATTATCTAAATCCCCAAACTAGATCGTACAACCAGGAATCTTCTCACAGCGTCCTTACGCAACGCACCTCCTCCAAAGCTTCCCAGGCGAATAAAAGAAAATCTAATCTATACGCACGTGCGAGCTAGAAACGCACTATCACCGCTCGCGCTATCGCATAAAGTAACATCCCCTTTCACGCTTGCTAAATTTGCATTTTCGAAGGTCCGTTACGCGCTCGTGGCTTGTAAAGGAGAGTGAGTCCGCGCTCCCAAACGATTTAGCTAATTGGCGCCGTGTACCTGCAGCGGCGGGAATAAAGTACATTCATGCGTATAGATGGTTTCGAGGTATTAATAAATCGGCGATTGGAATTTTATATCGTAGTGGAGAGCGTAAGTAACATTGCAGAGGTAATTGGCGCTTGGTCTCCGTTGCAGGAGTGCACTGGACAATTTGTCGCATGGGTTATGTAAAAGCGTTCGTATTTCGTGTATAAATCAACATAAAAAACAATGCAATTAAAAGCAGGACACGGATTATGCGTCGATTATGTCAACTGATTTTAATTAAGATTGCGGGCGTATACAGAGGAAAGTTCGGGCCGCACGCGCGGGCGTTTGTAAAAGGAGGAGGTGAGCCCCGCCTCGGGGTTACGAGACCGGCGCGAATTCGCGCGAACCTTGAGATTGACGAGCGGAGAGTGTGTTTATTTGGAGGAAGGTTGGGAGTTCGATGCGTGGTCATACTGGGAGAGAGATTGGTATTGATTGTTCTAAAGTTTTGTTCGATTGATTGGAGGTACATGCTGATGCTTTTGGGTTGGAATAAATCGTTGCGGGTTTTTTTATCGAACTGCGGTCTCATTTTTTTAGAAAGTTCACACGTTTTTGCCCAAGTGGAGCGACTTCTACGTGAATTCGTGAGTTGGAAAAAATTCTAGTACGCACGCATTTTATCTATTACCTGGAAATGATTTTGTAAAATTTGCTAATACTCCTAAAATAAATTAAATTATTTAAGAGCACTTTTCAAAAAGATTTAAATCGTATTGATCTATATAAATACATTTGTCATAAAACAATCGTTGAAAAGCGAAACTCCTCTATATAGACGAAAACAACAAAACTAGCTATATTTCACACCTGGAACACTTTCGCCCGAATTTCCCAGCTTGAAACGGCACCGCTCGCGCGCCGCGTGCAACATGTAAATTAACACATTTTTCACTGACCATCCAGCGCCAGACCGCACCGAACAAAGCCCACTCAGCAAAAGGACAAACCTCTGCCCCATCCTCCCACGTAACTCCACATTTCCCTCTCGACCTCGCACAAAAGATCCTCAAAAAAAAAGAGGAAGAATCTCCTGGAAAATTCCCGCACCAGTTTGCCAGCGGCGCTTGGCAGCTCGTGTCCGTGGAAAAAACGCGCGCGCGAGGACAATAGCTCCGGCCTGCGAGCGATCCCTTCCGTAAATCAAGCGGCCGAGCCGAAGTTTTAAGGACTTTCGAATGCGGCCTCCCACTGCTTTCTGGGGCTTTTCTCGCGCGCCTCCGCGCTCTTTTGACTTTCCTTTCTCGGACGGCTCGCGATTATACGAGCTGTGAACCGACAATGGGGATCGATTTCGCTTGAGCCTGTGGAGACAGACGCTCTTGAGAACTGGAGTGTGTATACATTTTCGGCAGTCCGCGGGACGTTGGATTGTGTATAGTTGGCTGAGGGGATGCTTTTTGGTTGTGTGCGTTTCTCGACTTTTTTTGTTGATGGTGATGAGTTTATTTTCGTCGTGAGATGCGTGAGCTTGGATATTGAAGAATGCGGGATGGGTAGTTGGGTAATAATCAATTTAACTAGGAATTTCGAGAAAACGTCCGAGAAACGTTCTGTCCGTCACCGTTCACAAAAAATTATTATTTTGCTCATTTCAGAAGCTCAAAATAAAAGATACGCTTTTCTACCGACAAATTGGAATAAAAGAAAACTTCAGTACACAGACTCCAAATAAATCAGCGTACCACGGCTACCGGCTCTCCAAAGTATCCAAGCGCCTAAACATTTTCCCATAAAAATTTAAATAAAGACTGTCACGCTCAGGGAGCCGTAATGGCCTTTTCTCCAGGTGTTTCACCACAGCTCAAGTTTGAAGAAAAAAAAATACAGTTACGTGAAATCGCGCGTGTGCGTAATACGCATATCTTAGCGCTCTAGCTGTGGCGCGCTGGTCAACAAGGACAGAAGACCGGTGGCAATTGCCTTAGAAAACAGCGTGAACACGTACGCGTTATATAGCGATGGAGAAAAAAGCGCGAGGAGACATCCATCAAGCGGTAGGTCGTTTGAACGCACCGCGAAATTCAACGAGTGTGTCCGTTAGAGCGACGCGGATTCGCGCGTTATGATGGTTTGCCGGTGGAAAAAATATATCTAGTCCGCTGGGAGATTGATTTATTGCGTGGTACGCGTTTTTTCTTGGAGAGGTATGTCTATAAAAGTGGCGATTGCAAATTGATATGGTGTCGGTGAAGTGCTTTGACTCTGGTATCGTAAAGTTCAAGATTGGAAAATAGAGAGTCCAAGGATTGAATTAGCGTTGGGGAGTTGTTGTTGGGATTAAGATTAAAAATCATGGGCGACAAGATGCGCAGTTGGCTGTTACGTAAACTCATTAAATCTCTGTCAATTAGCGAGCTTAAATTATCGAAACGGACAAATACGAGGTTCATAAATATAAGAATCTTATAAATTGAAATTGCGCAGCACAGCAAACAGATCACATCGAGGTGCGCGCTAGCGGAGAAACTTTCATTGAATATTAATGAATATATAATTTATACAATATACATACACAGATTTCATCCTCTGCCGGGTTCATAACTTATCGGTATCGTGCTAAGACGAAATATTGTTATGGTTACGTTTAATAGCGCAAATTATTAATTTGTTTGCATAAACTATCTTATTTTTAATTAGGTTTCATAAAATTTTGAAGTAATAACTGTAAATAAGATTGCCATTCTCCTACCACATCAAAATAATACTTTCCATCAAAACAATGCAATCCCCTATAATAAATTCAGACTCCGTCATTAATTCGTCCATTAAACCCCTCTTAAAAAACAAAACCACCTTTATCACCCAATTACAACCTCCTCATGCTCCACCCGTCCCCTCATTTCCATCAGCGCTGCGAAATCTCGCAAACACATGCCCGGCCCTCCTGCCCCATTCCAAAATCGATCAGCCTCAAAAACCTCTCCTAAAAACCGGTAGCTCGCACTCTGCTCATCCCGAAATTCGCATTCAACACTCCACTCTGGCTCACTGAGCGGCATATGAAAATTTGAGAGTATAGAGCGTTCGAGAAAGGCCTCGAAAAGGAGCAGGGTAAAAAAAGGACGACGAGGATGTGTGCGCGCTCAACGACGCGTTGCACGAGTAGAGGTGTGAGATGAGAGGAGGGAAAGAGAGAGAGGAGCGCAGAGAAACCGGTTGTTGGCGCGCGCGCGCGCACCAGAGAAAGAGAGAGAGAGGAGGTAAACACGCGAAGCTGATGTAGCTGCGCCCGTTGCTGACGAGTCTTTTGCTCTCTCTCTCTCTTTCTCTGTAGGAAGCGAGAGGCTGGGCTCTTTGGTTCGCTGTTTAGGAGCTGTTTCTGTCGAGTAGGTACAGAAGTTTTGAGAGAATCGGCGGGCTTGATTTGGTCGGCTGTTTTTTTTTTCAAAGTGCACCAGTTTTTATGTTTACGAATGTTTTTCAAACTTGCTTTTTATTCAAATTGACATTGTGTTATATAATTGATGAAATGAACTAATTTATAAACAGTGCACTGTTACAAAATGCATTAAAAGTTTTTGTTGTGGAACCCATCCATAATAGCTGTTTGTATAGAGATCCGACTATTTACGAGCCGAGATCCGAAAAGCAAGTCACTCCGATAAAAATCTCGAAAAAAGCAGCTAATCACTAGACTCGGCGCTGTTCGACCTCACCGCAAAATGGCCACTTTGCCACCCGAAACATGGCATTAGCTTTTTTTCCCAAAACCCCCCATCCAAGTATATGCGCCCATCACTTACGCAACGCGCGCCTATAAACTTTAAAAACATTTTCCAGCGCGCTATAAATAAATCTCATTTCTCCTCTCCGCACACTGTACGTACTCTCATCACTCTCTTCCCTCTCCTCCTTCCAACTCGTCCCGCGTATACATATATAAACTCGCATACTCGCAGGATTCGATCCAAAGTGCGAGGCTCGCGGGACGTTGACGAAGAAGAAGAAGACAACGCGTGACTCTCTTTCTTCTTCTCCTTCTCTTCTCATCCTTGCCTCAGTGAGTGCAGTAGCGGTTAATGCTAATGCCGGTAGCCTCTGAGAGTGGCGAACCGAGCTGTGCTCACGTTGTTTCGATTTCGTTGATTGCGCTCCGATTCTGACGTCTCGCTTGCTTGTTTTTTTCTAAAGCTACAGCGGATGAAACGAGGAAGCGAGACTAAAAATATACGAGAGCGAAAACGAGAGAAGATGGCAAAAAATCGCCGTTTTATGTATGTGTTGGATGCGCTGCTTTACGAGGATTTAAGTGGTTGTAACGTTATTGTTTAATGATCGTTTGTCTTTTGATGGCTGCGTTGAGTTCAGGATCACGTGGATGATTGTGATTACTGTTTTTAATTCGGATCGTTGGAAAGGTTTCTTAAAAATTACGTTCAAACGATGCACACTTTACAAGATTGTTTAGATTAAACGTTTCTTCATTCAACATTTGCAGAAAGATCAAACGCGTCAGTAGGTTTCATCTTTTCAATTATTTTCCTCCTCGTCAGGCTTTAGCCATAATTGCATAACCCAACTGCGCTGCATGATTTTGTACATTACCAAAGACGATCGCCTACTTCGTCCAACTCCATACGCAACCCAGCACAGTCGGTCTCGACGTTGTCATCCGGTCAGCTTAATGAGGCGATGATGATTTTCGGTTTTCCTTCCGATTACAATTGCAAATGGCCCCGACCTCACGTTGAACAATGTCATTTTTCAGTTAGAATTATGAATTATTTATATAGGCGCGCGCCTCTCTTTTTAATGCCCCGGGACGTTTGCCCCGGTTTAATTCTCCTAGCTTCTGAATCCCGTCATTAAAAGGAAATTTCTCTCCGCAAGTACTCTCTAATCCATCCGCGAAACGCTGGCCAAGTCAAGAATGCGCTTGGCAGCCCTTTTTCAAGAGCGTAATCGCCGCGATTACCATATTAGAGGCTCCTACATAATCTGCTTGTAACACTACGTTTTCCTAGTACCTCGCGCACAGCCTGTTTTTCTCTCTCTCTCTCTCTCGGTACAGGCGCGCTTTACTGCTGCTGCCGCTGCTGCTGCAGCGAACATAAAACGACGGCTACAAAGCTTCCTCCTCGAGGACAGGTGCGTCAACCTGTTATTTCCTCTCCGCGCGTAATATGCCTCGCGTCTCTCCTTCTCTTCCCTCTTTCTCTCTCTGCCTCTCTTACTTTGAAAAAGTCTAATGTCGCGATTCGATGCGCGCCTTTTGTCAAGCGCATGCTACGTGTATTGTTTCGCGGCTGAGCTTGCCGGCCGAGAGCATAAAAGCGAAAAGGGGGATGAAGGAGAAAAGCTGCTTTTTCTCACTCTGCGCGCTCTCTCGCTCGCTCGCTCTCTCGATAATCTTTCGCGATTGTGGCTTTTTGCGATGGAGATGACGTGTGCGAGATTCTGGTGGATGCGCGGTGGTTGACGGCCGATGGGGAGATAATTAAATGTGGAAGAATGCCAGTTGCTGGGTATTGGAAAAAAGCGTTCTTAAGATAAGTGCAATATGTAAAAGTTAATATTTTTTTACTTTATACTCTTGCACGTTGGACGATTTTTATGAAAAATAGTGAAGCTTTATGAATCTGAGGATAAAGAAACAGCTTTGTCATGCATTATTTACTCATACACATGCATCTTTGTAGGTAATCGAAAATAATTATTCAAAACATGGTATTACCAAGAATGTACTGTGAATTATTCAATGAATTATCTAAATCGATTATAGTCATCATTGTATCCATATATTACATTCAGAATTCTCTGAAAATCAAATCTTTATGACTCCACAAATGCATTGTTAGAAACCAATCGCACATCAGCCTGAAGAATAAGACCCTACAAAAAGACCCACAACCACTCGAAGAAAAAAAAACTAAAATTCATCCTCGCGTGTCCACTTTTTCGCCTGGGACGACACGGACACATGAAAGGGGAGAAAAGAGTAGCCCACCGGCGTTTTGTAGATGAATCGAGAAACACACGGGAATATCGTGATGTCTCGTCGCTGAAGTCCTTTCCAGGTTTTCTCGTTGACTTTTACGACTCACGCGGTCCTTGTTTCAAGCGATGGGCCGAAAAAAGGCCAGCATACAAACGCTGTCGTTTTTTAAGGAATGCACTGTGTAAATCTCTTATGTTTACTTTTACTGGAAACGGCCGTTTGTCTCTTTTTCGTTATTGAGTGCAATGATCGAGATTTCGGGCAGGTGAATGTGTTGGCTTTTTGTATTGAGACTAAAAACTGGTTTATGATGCGTGAATTTCATGAAGTCTATTTTATAATGAGCTTTTAATAAAAGTGCTTTATTTTACATTTCAACAGTGTTCATTCGTTCACTTAAGAAACAAATTACTTCTGACGAGTCATAATAACTAATCAATTCTGATTACGAATAAATTACGTATTCTGAAATGTCGACAATTAAAAAACCAGTTACCAACTTCAAAACATCCAAAAACAACTGGTTCTTACAGAACGTCACTTCGAAAAGCGCCTGATTCTAATATCTCTCGACATCTAAAAGGAAAAGTCCCGTGTCACAGCGTCGTACGCGAGTGCACTTTCGTGCCCAGCCTCGAGTACTCGGGCCCCGAAACAAAACGACGAGCTCGACTCCGCTCGTGTGTACAAGCTCGGCGGGCCTCGGGAAAAAAGCCGAGAACACGTATATATCCTAGCCGTTTGCGCGCCGACAGGTTTAAAAAAGGGAACGAAAATGTGTTCTCCGCTCGGCTGGGACCGCCAAAGGATCTGGACGCTGTGCTTTCTCTGTGGCACCGGCATTTTCCGCTTCTTCAAATATTGGCGATCGTGGGCTGAGACGTGGGAGTGTAGGCGCAGACGTAAGTGGCCCCGAAGGGTGTATAAGGAGGTATGATCGATGAGGGCGAGCTGAGGCTCTGGCTTTTGTTGTTGGCCGGAGGAGACAGCGGTCCAGATTTGCGTGGTCTGACTGTTTAGGCGATGGAGAGAGATCGAAGGATCGATTAGTTTTTGCCTCGTGATGGCGCAGCGGCTTGGTGTGGGAGAAGGATTGGTTTTTTGTCGGTGAGAATATATATACTTGGATTTGGAAGATGGAAAAAATATCCATAAATCAAAATAATTTTCAATGTGTCTTTTTTGGACTGTGGAATGTATTTATACTCTACGGCAAAATTTGTGTTAATTAAGATATTTCCGAGTGAGTGGGCTGAAGTTTATATTTTAGTTTTAAGGCAAGAAACTAATTTTTTAAAAACAGTTAAAAAAATTTACCAACAAATCCTCAGAATATGAATAAATTATGCTAATAGCTAGCATTGCTATGCATCGAATCTATGTATCCGTATGTTGTTCTGTCCAGAAAACATATGTTTATTCATTTTATTTACTCCGTGCAGTAAAAGTAAAAAATCTGTGAGTTAAAACAATATGCGTTCAGTACATATTAAAAAGCCCTGGCTAGAAGTAATATTCATTACACGAAGAGAAAAGAGGGGAATAAGGCATCACACATACGTATACACAACCATCCATCAATTCGAACTTGTCATTCCCTACCTTCGACTATCCATTAATCATCGATTTCCTTTTTTTCTTTCCTCCATCTTCCCCCAACAAACAGCGATTAAATTCTTATTCCTTTTGTTTTAGTAATCACTTCCTTCCTCGCATCCGGATTCTGCCAGCTCGAAAATATCCTTCGACTGTTTTTCTCAGCACGTAGACACAGAGTAGACAGAAAGGAAAAGAGCGAGGACGAGAAGAAAGTGTTAAAAATTAAAATGTCAGGCCAAAGACAATGGAGCAGGAAGTTTGAGAATGCGTGTAATTAAGTATGCGGTTAATTCGATTTATTCTTAACACGATTTTTCACAACTTTCTCTACTTTGTGTTACTAATATATAATTTATCAGTCTCACTTTTTAAAAGTTAC
>JAPYZB010001778.1:0-14726 GCA_030522745.1 Eupelmus kiefferi | reverse complement strand
GAGCTCTTGCAGGCGCGCGCGGAGAAGATGATATCCGGGAGCGAGCTGGGCTGGCTCGCGCATCGATATTGCGAAAAAGTGCGCGAGCCGGGAAGATTTACAGCGCGCGAGCGCAATTGAAAGCATAAGCAAAGAAAAAGGATTTCCGCATTTAAGCTGCTTCAACAGTGGCAGGGAGGCAGGGATACGGTGACGGCGAGCAAATTCGTACTAGCTCGCAGCCGCTCCCCGAGTCTTTTTGCCCGGAGAGATAAAACCAACTCGTTGGATGCAAGAGCGGATGCACTCGGAGAAAGAGAAATCCAACTGCCGATATATATATACCTATGTAATATTTCTGTCGTTTTCTCTCATTCTAGACTCGAGAGCGAGAGAGGGAGACAGGGAGAAAAAAAAGAGAGAGCAAACGGGAGCCGCAGAAGGAGAGCAGCGCGCGGCGTCAGTAGCTGCCGCTGCCGCCGCATCCGCTTTTTCCCTCGCGCTCCGCCTCTTCTTCTTCTACCTGCCTCTGGAATACGCAACTCGTTGGATTCGTGAATGGAATTTATTATTACATTTAGTAGGAGGCAAGTGCTTTCTTTTACTCCTGCTCTCTCTCCCTTCCTCTTTTTTAGCCGACCCTTTCTTGCCTATTCTCTCGTTTGCTAGGCATCCGTCTTTCGCCGGCCTCCCTCCTCAGCTGCAACAGCGCGCGCGGCAGCCTTCATCTGACTACCACCTTTCGAAGACTCGCTGAATCGAGCAACTCATTACTTTACATTGTGGCTCCCGGCAGCCGACAATAGCCCCCTCCTCCCCCCGCTCCCGACGCGCGGAGCTCACTCATAAAGCCGAGCGGTCTCCTGTGCAAAGAATCCAATGAATGTGGATTCCCTGTGTGTATGGCCGCCGCGCGCGCGAGCGCAATCTTTCGATTCATACCTGCAGCCCAAGCTAGCTTGCTCGCTCAAGGGGTTACCCCATCTTACTCTCTCTCTCCCTCTGTGGCAGCCCTCCCTCGCTCGCTCCGTTTTCTTCCCTCACTTTTTTCTAGCACTCTCTTTTCTCTTCTTGCTCCTCCGGCGACGACGACCAAGCCCAGCAGCCGGCCCCCTCATCTCACGCTCAAAAGCAACTTTCGCCTTTATCCAATTCTTTCGTCCTTTTGACAATTATTACTATGACCTCAACTCGCTGATTAATCCTTCTCTCTCTCTCTCGGTCTGCAAAGTTCTCGTCGAAAGCCACAGAGCGAGTTTTGTGCGCCAACCTGCCGCCAGCTGCTTTACCTCGCGCCCTGCGATTGTTTAACTATCTATTGTCGCCGGGGATGTAATTTTTTTTTTGCCTCGTCTCAATTAACCGAGTTGCCTGGTTATTTTTTTCGAAACATGACGCTGTTTGGTAAAGCAAAGAGCAGACGGAAGACAGCTGTATACAAACCGCAGCCGCGACTTGTTTACAAACAATTAAAAACGTTTATCAATTTATCTGACACGCTTGAACAAGCACGAGCGAGTGGGCTGTTTATTTTTTCACTAGCAACAAGAAGAGGCGCAAACGGAAACGCCCGTGGAAAAAGCCTTAGTCGCGGTTTTGTCTGGCGGTTAAATAAAGAGCGACTGAATTGGAAGCGTCTCCCACTCTCTCCTTCCCTCGCTCGCGCAAAATGGTCACTCTCTGTTTACAAAACAAATGTCGGAAGCATTGTTCTTTCCAGCGCAAGAAAATAAACACGCACAAGTTGGAGTTTCACCTTCGAGCTGGCCGCCCACGGGCGCGCTGCTTTTTTCTCGCCCTTTGAAAGTCTCCGCCTCCCTCTCCCCAGCTTTGGGCGCCGCCGGTTCTCGCGGCGCCCAGAGAAACGAGCTCCGTATACTGAAGTGCCTGATACGCTCTGCAGAACTTGCTTCTTGTTACCGGAACTGCGCCACTGCTCTCTCTGCGCAGTCCCGGGCTCTTGCTGAAAATTTTGCTTTTTAAATGAAGATGCGGATTATCTCTTGAATACTTTTTGTGTATTATGTTACGTGTAGACAAAAGCTCGCTCGTATATATTTAGATCGGATTACTGATGGGTAACCCAACCTTTTTCTCGGTTTAGAGGCACCTTTGGCTTTAAAAGCATTTTTTTTCTCAGTTGTTAAAATTTTTTTTGAAAATATTTGTATTTTGTAGAAGAGTTTTTAACAATTTTATTATTCGATAAGTAAATTTTTATAAACATCTTAATTATCGTCAAGTAGCAAGTAAACAGGAAACTTTGTTGTAATCTTGCCGTAATATCTTTAAAATAAACGTTTTACACTAGACTGACTTGCAGAAGCGTAGAATCTAATTTCCTTCATCAAGTAACGTTCCTCACTAAAATCTTATTTTCAAGTTGCTAAAATTTAAAGGATTTAACAATCTATTCCTACAAAGTTTGAATAAAACGATTAAATACTTGCTAAAGTTTAATTTACAATTTTATTTTTACTCGAAATATATGTATACTTTGATCATATGAACATTCATTAATCTATTTATTATTTAATAATCTTTGAAAGATTTATGATTTTACCTTATTTTAAAATATTAAAATGACAAAATAAATATTTAAAATAAGGTAATATTTTACAATATAACAGCTTACGTGTAAACGCTTAATTTAAATATAGTAAAAATAAATTTGTCATATATATTCACAAAATAGGTCACGATGAATTTTATATGTATATGGATTTAAGCTTACATTTCGACATATATTTTCATTTTAAATAAGTTTCGTACTAAAAGAATCAAAATTTATATATAGTAGCTTTATAGCTCTATTAATTATCTAAAATACATACAAAATCATATTGTATGTTGAATTTGCATTCTGAAAAGTCGAAAATTTTCATACGTAGAATTTAATCACTACCCAATTTTCTGACAAGAGCTTTTTATGTGTAGTCTTTTCTCTTTCCTTTAGTTTCTTTAAAATTTGCGTCAATTAACACTAACATCTAAGAGTAGTTAGTAGAACTTAGTTTTATTATTTTTTTTTCATTAAGAAATTTTTATAATTCTTTTAATATCTAATAATACAATAAAATTTTTGTAGAAATGCTTGCAGTAGTATTTCCATAATCTTGTTGTATAAGTGTTGACATTCTATATTAAACCGTTTTAAAGACGCTTTAAAACTATTTCATCATTTTCAGAAAATCAGCAGCCGTATTTAATAATCAAAATCACCAAAAAACAATAAATTTTCATCGTGCGCCTGCCCATCTCTCAAACCTTGATTTAAAAAAAAACACAGCCACAAGGCTAATAAAAGCGAATATCTCCTTCAAACACGTCCCACTCAAACACGACATTATCCCGAGTGTTCTGCATTATTGCTCCGTTACATCCGCGCGTTTAAATCGGCCGCAGAGCTACCCCCCGAAAGCAGCCGGATGCACCGAAAACCTGCATACTTTTAATTAAAAATTTCAACTGCGAATACTCGTTTCTGCGGAGCTTTTAGAGTAATGGCACTCTTTTTCTCTCACTCTCTCCACGCGCACACAGCCAGTATATACGCGTGTGCATCGCCGCACGCGTGAGCTACAGGTGTACAGAGAGAGCGAGAGCCGAGCTTGCGGTGCTGCTGCAGCGGCATTATTTTTCACAATCCGGCGAGCGCACGCACACGGAAGGTGTGAATTCCCGTACTTTGGTAAGCCTCGAGTGTGTAGTCGATGGGGTGAGAGAAAGAGAGAGAAAGAGAGCGTACAGGGGTTCCAAAAGGGAGAGGCGTTTGAAGGGCTTCGAGAGTGGGTGGGGGGGAGGGCAGAGCTAGACGCGCGCGAAAGGGGTAGAGAAATCCGCAACGACGAAATGCGTATGCACGCTGCGATGCGCAGGGGGGAGGCCGCTCGCTCGTTCGCGCGCGCAAAAGAACAAAAATATACGCGATGGCAGCATGTGTACAGGTGTGTACAGCGCGCGTGCCCCGGCAATATGTAGAATCCGCGCGCGCAGCACGTATACAGTGTCTGCGCACGCCGCGGGAAAAGAAAGGGAGTAATTGTCAGGTCTGTAGCCGTGTCTGCCGGGCCGTCTCGTCGCTCGCATTGTCCATGCAGTAGACGATGGATGGGTTGGCTCTTTACTGAAATGCAAGCCAGGCCTTTCGAGACGGAGCTTGCCTACTGCCTTGCAGCAGCAGCCTCGTCGCGCCTTTTCACGAGAGCTCTCGCTCTGTCTTTCTCTCTCTCTCTCTCTCTCTCTCTCTCTCTCTCTCTCTCTTACGCCCCCGCACACATGTAGACAGCCTCGAGAGCGAGCGACCCTTTTGGCCTATTCGCTCTCCCTATGGCTATGCGGCCTCGCTCTCCTACCCTCTAACGCATTTTTTTGCGCGGGCGCGCGCTCATCCACTTCTGTGTATTTTTTAACGCCCCGAGCCAAAATTCGAGCACGGCTCTGATATGTACACACCGATGTCTCGAGCCTGTGTAATGCCGCGACTCAATCCCGGAGAGTAGTAGGAAATGCGGCGGCAGCTCGTGCGCTTAATGTGCTTTGCTTAGCTTTTTTTTTTTGGTGCTTCTCTCAGTTTGCTGTGCGCAATTTTTGTAGGGCAAGAGTTTCGGAGCGAGTCGTGGACGGGTGAGCTTGCTTTATTCGCGTGACTGTTGTTCCAAAAGTTTGATGTTTGTTGATAATATTTTATGCTTTTATGCTATATAGAGGTAAAAGTTGGAAAATTAAAACTATTAATAATTATGATCTTTTTTAGAAAGTCATTTACTACTTATTTTTTTTTGCGTATTTAAAAATATAACACCTAATACTGATTTAGAAATTCATTTCTAAACTTTAGATTGTTTGTATAATATATCAATGATCAAATTAAAGTTTATGTATATACTAGGTTTCTTTAATATACGTAAGATTCATTTTTCACTTAAATGATAAAGTTCAAATGAGCCTTTTCGAGGTATTGAATATTTTAATTTTTGCTCTTTTACTCGGTGTTTCAAATACGAAGTAGGATTATCCATTGTTTAGTGCTTTAGTGCCTACCCAAAATATTGATCCCACAATATATCTTGAATGAATAAGAGCATAACGCGTATACGTGATGCATAAATTTCTGTATGTTAATTATACCATAAAATGTATTTAAAGCCAAGCTTTATATTGTATAAACAGTTGCGAACGTAATAATTAGCAATAACTTTGCAAACAGCTTATTCAATGTAAAGTATAATTAATAACATCTCAGTATTATTAATTATATACCAGAATTCATATACTTTATTATTCAGCAGGTTTTTCATTTCCTCCACGTCAAGTATAATCGAATTTAGCAGCATATTTAATATGCTTTATATTTGTTTTTATTGTTTATATATAAGTATTGAAATTTAAAATTAAAACATTTACATATTTACTTTAAAAAGGAGTACAGCTTATTTGTTTTCTACAATTACGTTTAATTTTGTATACGATAAATGACAATACATTATAACAGACTAAATTTTACAATGAATAAGCTTTGAATACCTTCAGAATAAAATTGCATTAACATTAAATTAAAGGGGCTTCGTAGTTAAATATCACTCCATCAATAAAGTCTGCATTTGTTGCATTGAACAAAAACATGCATTTCAACCAGTTTTGATGCATCGAACAATGACGCCTCGAAAACTCCGCAGAAAATCAATACGGTATTTTATTTTAAAACATTTGTGTATTTAATGTGATTTACAGATACCTTTCTCGAATGTACGCATTACATATGGTAACGGTAAAATAATTAAAAATATGAGGTAAAATTATTTTCACTAATGAATGTACAGAAAAAAATGTGTATTCATTTCAATTAATTATATTTAACATTTTTAATATCAATTCTTGATCCAATTGCATATTTTAGGGTAATATTTAATTTAAAAATATTACTTTTTAAAAGAAATACGAATAACTAAATTCTCTCGTTTTATCAAGAAAACGCCATTCGTGAGCATTGTTGGTTCGCACACGAGTCAATTTCATCACACAAGCGAAATTACTTTGATAACTAGTTACGTTATGTAATATTTTATTTTATTTCTTATTCATAAATTTTCTTCTATTCAAAATAACTTTTTAAGAATTTTTATTAATCAAATTTATAATAAATATATAAAATGAATATAATGTAATATTATGTAAATTAAAAATTTATAAATACTATGATTATGGTACCGCTATGCGGTTGGACGTGACGTTAGTCTATGTTAATATTGACAAAATAAAAAAAAAACTATTTTTCTACACTAATAAGAAATAGATTTAAACTGCTAAAAATTAAACGTGATCTAGATTTTTATAAAGGTGAAATTTTAAAATTACAATTATTTACTATACGATAAAATATAGTTTTTATACATTACTATATAGTTAATTTTGTTGCAATAATAAAATACAATATGTAAATTTATACTATGCTATACAGTTTTATAATTATTAAAAATCTGGATTACATAAACTCATAAACGTGCATAAAATTAAAAAGCATCATAGAATAAAGTGAGTAATTGTTTTCACCGAGTACCAGGACACTCAGCATGCAGCCCTAAACAGAAGAAAAAAAATTGATGAAAATGTTGCATTCGCATTTTGTCTTAATCTAGCTTTCAGTCCCTCCCGTTAGTTACTCGCGCCTCGCGAAGCTCTAAACTCGAGGTGATGTAAACAGTGCTCTGTCGTGTTCACGTGCAGTAGAGTTGAAAGAAGGGTGGAGAGCGCGAAAAAAAGGCATAGACAAAAAAAGAACCCAACGTTGTGTCGGGCGGTGCTGCTGGTGGTGTACACAGTGGCGGCACTGCTAAGGTGACAGCCTGGGTGTAAAACCCTCCCCATTAATGCTATTACATTTTGTTCAGACTGTTTCGCCCGGCTGCCGATTCTTTTCAAACGCCCTCGTCTGTACTGCCAAGGGGCTTGAATATTCTTTTTCTTTTCTTCTTCTTTTTTTTATTAAATTAATATGGAAAGACGATTTTTCACAAATCGCGTTTCTCTATTGAAAACGATTCGTCGGAAAAGCTTGAGGAACTCGCTTTTCGAATAAAGTGGAGCTTTTTATTACGTTCAGCTGAAAGATTAAAGGAAAAATAGTACACAATGTTACATACATATTAAACGATATATAGTAATAAATAAATATACGAAATTAAAAATTAGCTTCGATTAGTTTATTAAATAAGTATACTGCAAATATCTTGAACAATCCTCGTAATAAAGCAAAATCCAAGCTTACTTTTTTATGTGTCTAAACGATAAAATAGATGATCGTTGTTACAACAGTGGAAAATGGGGATTTTTTAAAATTAACGGCTCGACGATATTGCTTTCTTAATCCCTGAAAGCACCTCTTCTCTGTTTATAAGAGCCAATAGCACTCGATCGATGAAAGATTACTGGGAGCTTACCTTTCGCGACGCTCGTAATAGGATAATACGATTGCTTGGCTTGTGGCAGAAAATTGACTATTACGGCTCGGCTATCTGTAACTGCCGTGGCGTAAAAACGATTTAACATCGAAAAGGACTAAGTTATACGATATATAGAAATTGAAGAAGATCCTTGACGGGAGAAAGGGGTAGCTCTAATTTCCGATTGCCTCTTTATGCTTGTGAGCGCGAAAGGCTGTGCAAGCCAAGAGTTAGAAAGAGAGAGAGAGAGAGAGAGAAAGCGAGAGCAAGAGTCCGCTTTGCTGCGAGAAGTAGCTCCAGCGATTTAAGGTTGTCGAAGTTATAAAGCTTCTGAAGCGTTCCCTCAGGTCCTCAAGTTTTACTCACAGACGTCTTTCGTGGCTCGTTCGCTCTCGCTTTTCCTCTTTTCCTCTCCTTCCCTCAACTCCCGTCTCTGTCTCCTTCCCATACACAAGTGAGAGCGGCTGCGGCACGAGGAACGTAGCTCTGCTTCTCTCTTTTTCTTCTCGCGCGCGACTCACAACTTTCTCTCTCCTTTCTTGGTACACTGCTACTCGCCGCAATATGACCAAGGATTAATTTTCCTGCCTCGTGCCTTTAACTTTGTCCCTCTTTTTGACCAGCTCTCGCTCTCTTTTTTTTCGAAACTGAGGGATAATACCCGTAGCCGCCGCCTGCAACTTCGACGCACGCCTTTGGGCAAACCTAACCCTCCGGCAGGAATTGTAGCTGCTGCTTTGAGCGATTCCTTACACTCGTGTTTTCCATTGTATAACAAATTTAATACCGATCTACGGCTTAGTTTTACAGTTGCTTTAACAAAATTTCTCGGCTGCTTAAACTCTGGGGAGAGTAAATGTTTAACCCGTAATAGATTTTGTGAAGCAAGGCAAAATCAAAGATGTAAACTTGGGCATTTTGTAGTATAAGTTTCTACTAAATTGCTTGAATAAAGAAACAATTATAATAAGTACTTTTAATAAAAACTTATGAGAAGGAAAAATTGCTAAAACCTTTATGTATACAAATCTTTATCAGTAATAAAGTTAATAAAAAAATATTTATTTGTTTCAGATACAAAACGTGTTAGAATCAAAAACTGTCATGAGGACAAATCGAAGTGGAAGAAATAATATTTGTGGACAGCAGTGTTTTTGTTCTTTAAAAGATCGCGTAGTTTTCGAACTCTTGATATATTAAGCTAAGAAAACTCGCGACTGCAACGTCTTCCGGCCTGCCGCAGACTTATATCTATGACGGTAAGTCGTAAACATTTTAAATTCATTATTTATGCGAATACGATTTGGCGTAAACACAGCCAAGTCATAATTTTCTCAAAACGGTTCTTGTATCAAAACAAGGTGATAACATTAGTTAGTATTTGCTTCATTTTAAAATTAACGAATTGAGTGAATTTACCTAAGTAACTTCATAATTCTAAAAAGCGCTCTATTTCAAGACGAGAAATGAAAAATTTTTATTTTATATTAAAAATTTCTACATCTACAGTATTATTCGAAAAAGAATATTTGTTATTCTTTACACTACACGACCACCATTTTTTCAAAACACTTTCGTATTGTTTTATGGATGTATCCGAAAGTAAAAAAACATGATTTTTACCCCGGTAACCACGGTAGTATATAGTCTTCATACAATATTTCTTTTATTTTTTTGTTGAAATATTTTTTTGTATTGATTTTTTTAAACAATTAGCTCTGAAACTAAAATACACATATATGTATAACAGAAACGAAGGTTGCATAGGTCAGTTAGAGAAAATAATAATACGTTATACTCCTTCCCTGGTAGAAGCTTAACGATAATCTAGCTAATTAACTGTTAATTTTGTAAAATTGACGGTAAATTAGCTAGATTATCATTAAGCTTCTACCAGGGTTCATTTTTAAATTTTTATAAAATATGTGATATTATAGAAAAAGGAGGAAATGCTTAAAAGTAAATAGATTTTCATAAAATAATGCATATGTGAAGAACTTCTTAATTTTTTATTATTTCTACTAATAAATAAGTTAATATTCGGTTCATCAAATTATTGTACAAAAATTTAGTCAAAATTATCTCTCAACGTGAAATAAAACTTACTATTATTTTCTGTAGAAAACTTTTAGTTGTACATAGATTATCGAAACAATCTTGATAAAAATTTTAAAATAATAGTATTGTGATTAAAATTGGAAATAGACCATATGTTTTGCAGCTACTTTCTGCTTCGCATATGGATTGTAGCAAAATTACTATGGCTTTGTTTCCAGGGATATGTATATCATTTTTAAAAAGTGAGAAATCAAACATTACATTTTTTGATTCTTCTTTACAAAGCCATTTGATTTTTCTTAACAAATTATCTAGTTTCTCTCTTACTGAAGATATTTTTCTATTTTTTCTTAGATTCGAATTTAAAATAGATTATATCAAATGAACTGATGAATAGTAATTATACATTTTTTAGAAAAACTAGAATATTAATTTTATGTTCTTGAAATTCGTGCATAATACAAAATAAATATATTCATTGCCATTTTTAAGTTTTTAAATCAAAAGTACGATTACCTTATCAAACTAGATTTTACTACAAAGAACTGAGTGCAAGAAAATGATCCTTTACCGCGGAGACGGCAATCGTACAAGAAATAAAGCTGATTTACGTTCGACTGATTTTCAATTTTCTGCTTCCATCGAATCTAGTAATACTCTGGATTTTATGCATTTTCATTAAACTTTAAATTGGTATCAACTTTTCCTATATATTGTAAAGCTAGACTGTATATTGCAATGTTGTATTTTTAAATTGAAAAATTGAATTCTTATTTACCCTGAGAGAAATTTTTATTAGAAATTAATCATTCTGAACTGATGCTTCTATAGGGGAACCTTTACAATGGTGAAATTTTAAGTTTTGACAAATTGCTATAAAGACATGATTAGATGTGTTAGATGTTTGTTTATAAATGACCCTTTTGAATCGTACGTTTTATAAAAGTGCATGCTTATAGCTTCAATTTTTCAATTTATTGAAACTCCTTCTTTTATTTTATTATATGAATCAAATATTACCAAATGCTACTTCTAAACAGTTCATTACATCGAACGAACTTCAATCTCAGCAGGTAAATTAATCCCGATCTCCTCTGTTCTAAATACAATGCAATAATCTTCTTTTTTTGAAACTGCAGGATACCTTTTTTGTTAAATTTTGAATTCTTCTACACTATAGTGACGTCACACATTTGTTATTCACTTAAATCGTTGAATTTCCGAATTGTTTATTCTCTTCTCACCTTTATGAAATATGATGATGTGATATAAATACAAGACGATATGCTTGTATCAATAAAAACATATGGTTACTTATTGATAGTATTTATGAAGCATATTTAAAATAAACCTCTGTTTTAATTAGTATTGCAAATGAAAAATTGTACATAATAATTGCATACCCAATATATTAAGTACCTCATGTATGATGTATCTTATTAATAAAAAAAATGGATGAATTACGTCAAAAAGATGATAGATATATTTTACAGATGATAAAAACATTAGAACTTTATCATGCATGTCAAAAACCTGCTGAGTAATAAATTTTCGGTACGTCTATACTGAGAAAAAATGTTGTTCTGACAATAAAAGTTTAATTAAGTATTTCAATTAAGTATTAAATATTTTTCTCAGTCTATAATTTTGATTCTGTAGAAATTCATGAAACAACTCAGCAGTTGCTACATTGCTCTGTAAATTGCATTTTTATGCTGACTAAATTACTTTGAGCTTAAACTAGCACACTTTCTGCTTTGACAACATGTCATTGTAATAAGACGCACTTCAGTTTTCTAGTTACAAAGGGAAGAAAATTGCTGCTAGTACAATGTAATTGTGTTCTGTAGAAAAAAATTAGACACGTTTAAGGTAGTAACGTGCTATCTCATATAAGCTGTTTTTTTTTTTATTAAGACTTACATATATTTTCTATAAAGTAAAAAATATTTAGAAATTTAACATTAAAGTTTGAAGGATGCTTATTATAGTTCCATATTTTATTTTTTAACTTTGAGGTAAAAATTTTGAACTCGCATAGTTTTCTGACTTTTCTCAGGTCAATAATAGGCCTTTAAAAAATTGTAGGGGTCAGATTAAAAAAAGAAAAAATAAAAATTTACCAAAATCTGTCCATAAACATGTTGTTTAATTGATATTATGGATACACGAATAAATAATAACAGACCATCATGAAATTCTATGTTGATATTATGCGTCTATTCATTACAGCAGTAATTGCTTATAATTACGGACCATCCATTATGGATCTAAGCTACGAAAATTTTAGTTGAAGGGCGGCTACACACAAGCCTAAATAATGTAAATTTATAATTATATTTTGTAATTAAAATGCAACTTTGCTGTTATGATTTTAAATTATTTTTTTGATGACTACCAAAATCCCCATCATTTATCATAATATACATGGATTAATTTTTTACAATTACTACAAAAATATTAAACTAATCTATTTTCATTTTTAATTTTTGTCAGAAAATTTTGATTGTAAAATCTAAACAAATTTTGTCAAAATACTGTAATTCTAAGATTTGTACCGTCTTTTAAATAAAAATTAGTAGCTGTGAAATAAAGCAAGCTGATTTTAATATTTAATATAAAATTACTATTATTATTATAATTTATATTTTAATATTCACATTCGTATTTTTATGTATTATGAAATATTTTACACAAAATTCACAAATTTCTAGTGTACAGCAATAAATGAAAGACATTTATTTTGTTTCCGAGTTTTTTGAACGAATAATTTTTACGAATGTTTTATTTAATTTGGGAATGCGTGTCTTCTGCATTCCGTAGATGCATTTTAAATTTTATATAAAATAAAAGCTTCGTGAACATGTACTTGCGCACGCAGGTACGCGAAGCTTCACAACTATGAAAAAGAGAAAACATTTCGTGTTGAGCACGCTACGTTGCGCCGTAAGCCGCAGCCGGACTCTATGCAAAAAAGTAAATATATTCTAATGTAGATGTTGTACGACTCTATGTGGTTACTCTCTTTGCGCATTATTATTTTCTTCTTCTGCAATGAATTTTTATTTGCTCCCGCATTGCGGCCTTAGCCGCGCAACTTGAAATGAATTTAAAATATTTTTTTTCGGCATCATAAAATTGAAATTGTGTTTACGCATAAATTTTTATAAGCTCTGCCCATACATCCAGAATATTCTTGGGAAAAGGGCGTTGGGTATATATCCGTGAATTATAAAGTGCTAATAGAAGCTTCTGCGCTCACAATGAGTCTGAAATTGAAAGGAGCTATACGAGCGGGATTGAATGGCGCATTAAAGCCTGGCGTGTGTATATTTCTTAGGTGGCTTGCGGACTTTTTTAACGGATGAAATAGGGCTATTGGTTTGGTTATATAGGGCAGTGTGTATTAAATCCATGCTGAGCATAGAGAGGAAAGTGGCTAGGATGTGGAGAAGCGGTAGTTTCGCCGGCTATAATCCAGAGCGCAATAAATAAGGGTAAGAGGAAATCTTATACTTAAAGGCCCTGAGTGTAGTGCGCGCGCGCGCGCGCCGTCGCGGAGGAGAGAGCGAGAGCAAGCGCGCCCGGTCGCTCGCAAGCTCCAGAGTTAGCGAATACATGCGGCACGTCAAATACACTCTGTGCGCGGTCCATCAAAATGCAAATGTCTTTTATCCAGCGGTAGGGTAATGTATTCGTCCGTCGAGAATCAGTATTCAGACTGTGAGGCGCATGCGATCCGCCCCTTGCGTTACGCTATACACGGCCCTGCCATAATAGTACCCACGGATCCGGGACGCTCTCATCGTCTCTCTATCCTTCTCTCCGCCGCCGCCACCGCCGCTTGACTCGCCCCCCTGAACAAAGTAACCCTCTATTGACCAAGAACCGCGCGCGCGAGCGACGAGCCGCCCACCCTCTTAAGCCCGCGCCAAATCTTTATTTTACGAGCCGGACGTACGTTCAATGGAGAGACCCTCGCTCCGCCGGCCGGCCATTATCCGCCGAATGTCAAATTCGACGGGGACGTTTTGCCAAATTTTGATTGATCTTCTCGCGGCCAATGGACTGACGAATGATTTTACATTCACAACTTGCGGCTTGGCATTGGGAATAACAAATATTAGCAATCACTCTTTACGTTGTTACAAGTTAAATATTTTCTTGCTTCGCGGACCGCGCATCTCGCTCGAGTCGTGCATTTATTACAACACGATTACTCGGCTTGCTGGGCGACGTGCGATTGTTTATTTTGTGTCGCGAATGAGCACATCAGAGTGTGCACAAGAAGAGGGACCCGAGATGACCATTATTAATCTCCATTATTTGCACCATTCGGTCTAAGCTCTACTCTGTCTGACTTAATCTACCACTAAAGGTTTATTAACAAGAGACAAATATTGCCAGTTATAGAAAATTATTCTTTTTTAAAAATTAAACATTTCATAAAATTTATGAATTTTAGTTATTAGTGTTTTAAAATTTTTCAAATTTCAAAATAATGTTTCAACATTTCATTATTTCGGTTAAATAAAAGCTTTAAATCAATAAAAGTAGAATAACTTGTAAAACAAAATTTTCTTAGCTTGTTTTAATAAAATAGAATTAGTTTTAATAAAGCCGAAGTCTATTTGACGAGGTATAACCAACTCTAATGGGCTTACTAGATAAATTCTTAATGTAAACATTTAAGAAGGCGCAAAAAACAAACTTTATGGGACTTTGCATTACCGAACTGGTACTAAGCAAATATTGGCTCTTTTCTTTGTACATATAATTGTATGTCCTTCGTTTAAAAATGTAATATTTGTCTATATAATACAGGGAACCATTAGTAAATGTTTGCTTGATGATTGCGAATTATGTTATGGGTGGTAATATTAAATTAAATGGATAACAAAATAAATACTACAGATACTAAAGATTTTTAAAATAAAATTTGTTGTAAATTAATTTTATTATTTAATTCAGTTGTAAAATGATTATTTTATATAATAATAAAATAAGTAATTAAACTATACGACTAAAATTAAATTATAAACGTTGTCATTAACAAGAAACCTTAAAGGCGAGACTGCAATAGTCTCTTATGCTAAAAAAGAGAAGATATATAAGAAAGGAGCTTTTTCTGTGCCAACGAAAGGAGAGTATTTCGCTCTAGCGAGTTGAATGCTTAGAAAAACGGGCTCGGAGTTTGGGGTATAAGAGTCTGTGTGATTTGCGCCTTCCTAAAAATCTTGAAAGATT
>JAPYZB010001776.1:0-13485 GCA_030522745.1 Eupelmus kiefferi | reverse complement strand
TTTGAATGATTAAAATAAACATTAAGCAGATGCATTATTTATAGTTAAATTAATTTTGCTATAATAATTTAATAATACTTAAAATTAATATTACTTTTTTCTTCCTGTTAAATCTTGACAACTGAAAATCATTTTAAAAGGAAATAAATTTTTAAATTCAAAAATTAAAAGTATACTTCGTTCTTTTTATTTATACTTAATGAACAAGTTTCATTCCATACTCAGTTCTCAACGAATTCACATATTGGATATTTTACATGAATTGATTTCAAAGTGTAATCGCATACATTAGAAAAAAGAATTATTTTAAAAAATTTTTTTCAGCTCCTAATTGCAGCGCAGCAACGTAAAGCCCAACAAGAATAAATCGCTCGCATTGTAAATAAATGTTACACGCATTATAACCGACAACTTAAATATCAAACAATAAATGATGCTCGGCATAAAGTTAATTTGCATAGCATTAATACACTTTGTATAACAGACGATAATAGTCTACAAACGAGATCACAAACAATATATTTGTGCATGACACAGCCAAAAAATGGCAATGTTATACGTACTCTCTAAAGCTTACTCTCGCTGTATTACCGTCCGAATCATATTTACAATCTTATAACTACAACTTCTTCCCTTTTCACTCAATTATTTTATAGCGTTAATATACTTTTTTTATATCTTGCATATTTACATATAATATATATTTATATATAATGTATATTCGCTCATTTTTAATGTCGTAACGGATATCAAATTGAATAATTTATCCTTCTAAAAGAAAAACTCTCTTTTCACGTACTTACACGTTACCTTAAAAGCTTTACCTGTCTATTCAAAAATGGCAATTCAAAAATTTGTATTCATACTAAATTTTTGTAAAATTATTTTATTCTGATGAACCTCTAAACGCAATTTCGATGCAATTTCGGTACTGAGAAATTTTACAAGCAATCTACAATAACAAAATACGTTTATAAATATACAATATGTTAAAGCATATATTAAAAAAGCGATTTCAACTTTTTCAATTCACTTCATCTGAATTGCAATTGAATTTCTACAAATATATAATATAATTACAGAGAAAACCGTATATTTCTCACGATTCATCACAAAATAATTGATCTTTTTAACATTTACAATCCTATTTCCAGTATAAAGATTTTATGAAACTTTCTGAAATTTAGTTTAAAATATTTCTAGAAAAATCACAACTATATGTTATAAAATTTTTTCGTATATAGATAAAATATTTAAAAACTTGAAAATATTTCAACAAAGATTTAAAAATATTTTATTGTATATAAAGATAATATTATATGAAATGTATATATTATTGTTTTAAAA
Source organism: Eupelmus kiefferi (assembly GCA_030522745.1). Taxonomy (NCBI): domain Eukaryota; kingdom Metazoa; phylum Arthropoda; class Insecta; order Hymenoptera; family Eupelmidae; genus Eupelmus; species Eupelmus kiefferi. The sequence goes on along the minus strand of JAPYZB010001776.1, from coordinate 12,138 downwards.
AGGAATAAAAATCTTTAAACTTATAAATATTAAAAAAATATTATTTATATTTATAAAAAATTTGTATTGATACATTTTGGAAATTTTAATTCAATATTTTAAACATTGTTCCAAAATATGTATTTAATATTTTTTTGTAAACAATATCGATAGCGAATTCTAGAAAAACATTTATAAATTTTGGAAAAAGTAACTCAAAACTTCCTTAATACATTTTCAGTTTTAAGACTAATTAAAACTAAACATCTCAAGAATATTTATTTAAAACTTTATATAACAATTAAATATTCCATAAAATACATCTCTAAAATATTGTAATCTTACATATTTATAGAAATTTTGATTTTTCTCGAAATATTAGAAAAATTTTTTAATTTAAATTTTTATTGAGTTTATAAAAAATTTTAACGCATGATTTCAGATATTTTCATAAAAGCTTCTTACTGAATTCAAGGATCAAAAAAAAGTTAAAAATGCTTTAAAGAATTTGTAAGTTGGGATCAATCTGCTCAGAATATTTATAGGTATAATCATTTTTTGGGTCTTCTAAAAATTCTTGAATGTTACAAAATAGAAAATCAATTGAAATGTATGCAATATGTCTACAGCAACCTTCAACAATTTTGAAAGTACATTTATTTTAAATAAATTGCACATAATTTATTTTACTATTCAAAATTTTAAAACATTTTTAACATAGTTTATATAAGTGCTGGGAATCAATTTAGATATTGAAAATGCATCTTTTAATTACGATGCCTTTGTAAAACAGTTATTTTGTACGTGAAAACTATAAAACAAATTGTTGCGTTTCAAATATTACGCTTACTACATTTAATACCAACTTTCATACAAATTGAACAGTTTAAACCAAGGTACTTAAGGAATTCATTTAGAAACATTATTTTTTACAAAATTGTTTTCTAAAGAACTGCTTTTATTTTAAATCTAATAAATATACGTCTTTGAAATATTTCTCATGTAACTCCATAAAATGTTAGCATGATGAATCTATGTGGCGATAAATGTTTGTATCAATTTAAGCATTGCTAAAGATTATAATTTACATCGTGATTAATACGACTTCATTTCTGACGATTTAAAATTTACTACTTTCAAAATTTTGTGTACTTTCCTTAAGTACTTCTTGATGTAATTTTGCTCAAACCAGTTGACTTACCATTTATAATTAACCTTCACAAAGGCACGTAATTCAATTGACCCTTTGCAGCGAAATCATTAAGAATATTATTCTGAATGATTATCATTCGTTACGATTTGGAAGAAAAATACTAAAAATTAACTGTACTAACATTATCAACAACGCCTATAAATTTGTTGGTTTCATATGACTCGAACAAGTATCACTAATTGTTGGTGACAATGATAGTTCAGAATTCCCCTAAAGAGGCTCTACTACTCAGAACAGACAAAATTTAATCACTGGGACAAGGAAATATTGATTTTAAAGATATTAAAAGTTTCTTTTAAAAGAAAACTATCGTAAAAAAAATAGAAAACCGTTAATGTTATTTTCAAATACTGATTTAAGTAAATTTTTCATATTATTAATATTTCCGTATATGTAAAAAATTCAATACTTTTGTTTTTTTAAAAATTGTATTTTTTAATAGGTTTTGTGTTTTAAACATAAATATTCATACTTGAAAATTTCTAAAAAAAAATCTTTATTCAAACACTGCTTGAAGTTAAAGCGCCAAGGATCATAGGATCCTGATTTTCTTAGCTTTGTCATTTTGCAACAAATTTTGCAGGTCAATTTTAAGAAGCAAACAAGTATCTTAAATTTACAAATTGATTTGGTAAACAATAATTGTCACGTTACATACGATTTCGATTTACTCTAGGTAAATGACACCTTGGAGATGCCACATGACCAGTTTTGTAGGAAGCACTGATAAGATTAATAAACTTTCAAAATAGTATTAATTCGGCGTACGCGAATTTTGTCCATTCCAAGCAGCGAGTACAACTCTCGGAAGTTCATGCATTTCAGCAGCCAAATAATCGACGCCTCAACTTCGCAAGATTTCTCGATTTAAGCGAGAGCAGAAGCAGGCAAGGAACTGTGCTTTGGCTTGGTCTTGTTTAAAAACACTTTGATGCAGCCGTTGAAGTCGGCGCTAACGAGCACGTGACCACCGCAGCCCTTGGTGCGTTGCTCGACGACCGGATCGACAGGCGTAGCATCGGTACTCGCACTGTCCGCATTCTTGGCGCTTTCCGCGTTGTTTTTGGCCTCGAGTTGTTGCTCTCGGGCCTCGATTTGCCGGATTATACTGTCCGGATTGGGCGCGAAAACGGCACACGTGACAGTAGCATTATGGGCTTTTATACCTTCCCAAAAGTCGTTGCGATCGCGACGCACGCTAGAAAATTTGGAATAATCGTGATGGGTCTTCCAGATGTAGATGCACTGATTCTCTGATCCACTCACGATGTACTGACCATCGGGGCTGAAACTTGCTTTTATTTGGCTACTTACGTTTACGTAGCCTTTGTACTTGCACGATAGGTTCAGGTCGCGCAGATCGTATAACCTGGGCAATACGTATATTTTAATTTTTTTGTCAGTTTTGAGTTTTAGTTTATAAAAAACAAAAGTTTTCATTAAAGTTATTTTCTCAAACATAAACACATTTTCTTAAATATTTTTTCTCTATCGTAAACATTTGAAACTTTTTGAAAAATTTAGGAAAATAATACTTATTACAAGATTGTAAAATCTTTTGGCCAAATGAGGGACAATATTTTTTAGAATAAGTAGCTGTAGTAATTTAATCTTTTCGCATTTTACAACTTAAAAACAGTCCATAAAATGAAATTTTTCGTCTATTATATAAATAAATAAATAAATACTATCTAATTAATAAAAACTAACCTGATTCTGCTATCATTTGATGTGACAAGAATTTTATCCTCGCCAGGCATGGGTTCGATGCCACTAATTTTCCTACCCGTGGAATTTTTGCCCCTTGTTGAACGCACGTGTATCTGCGTATGATATTTGAGTTGATCTGTGATGTAGAATATGCATCTTCCATCATATGATCCGACGACGGCAAACTTGCCATTTTGACAAAAATTTGCTGCGGTAATCAGTTTTGTCTGTCCGTCGACCTCGTTCCACACAGCCACTTTTTTATCTGGTATATTCCAAAGCCGGAGCTTACCGTCGAGCGAGCCAGAAAGAAAGTATCGATCATCCCGCGGATGAAATACAATGGCCGTTACAAAGTCAATATGCTGGAAACAGCAGAGACACTCCTTGCGCGAAATATGCCACAGACGGACCTAGAAAGATGAATTTTAAGAGTTGGATCAATAGTGTTTAAAATCAAAGTCCCCATTATTTTTTATACAAATATTAAAGAATTTCAATTAATAATTAATAATTGATTTGAATATTACTGTAATATTTATATTTACATTATACATTTATAAAAATGTTAATTTCTAGGACTATACGGACAAAATAAAAAATAACTGTGATGAAGTATTTTACCGTTTTATCCATAGAAGATGAAAGGACGAAATAATTCTTAGACCAAGCGACGTCGAGTAAGTCTGACGTATGGCCGGTGTAAGTGCAGAAAGGTTTAGGCATAAAGGGTCCTTTGGTACCCTCAGCCTCGCCAAGCGCATTAGCCATCGCATGAGGATCCTCCATGGATTGCTGTGAAACGAGCGACTCCTGAGACGGCGTAGGACTTACTTTCTCTGCATTATACTTAGTACGCATATCCTGGAAGTAACAGAAAGCATCGCGCAAAACCCAAATCCTCAAGACGCGATCTTGACCCGCGGTAGCTAATAACCGACCGCAAGCCGAAAACTTCATACACCAAACGGCACCCGAATGCTCGCCACTTAAATCCTGAACGTGCTGCAGATTATAAAATTCATATGGACCTTTGTGACTATTGGAGGCTTTTAGCTTGATGCATTGTGGCTCACCGGGATATACCTGTAGAAATATAACACTTAAGTTGACTGACAATTCATAACAACAAGTGAAAAACTCATTTTCGAAAAAGTATTCAATTTGATATATTCATGAATACTTATACTTACGTCATCCACTATATCTACAACGTCTTCTTTATGGCGAGCATGAGATACCTCTTGAGCTATGGATTTAGCCTTATCCATGGTCTTCTTTACAGTCGAACCAAAGAAACGTCTTAGCTTTTGCGTCCGTTTACGCACACGGCCAACAGTCACATCCTCGTCCGGTGGTATGCTGGACATCTTGCTATCGACGCTCTCTTCATCACTTTCCTTTTCCTTCTCAAGACTCGAGTTGCTAATATACTCGGATGTTAATCGCATTATATGGAGGGATAAGGGATTTATACATTGTGGCAGCTTGTCTTCGGCTATGCTCAGTGGCACTCGCTCTCCCGTATCTAAATTCAGAACTGTCACTTGCTCGAGGATTTCCTAAATTAAATTTATTTTTATTTTTATTGAAGACTAAAAAATAGATATGATAAATAAATTTTTGTATATGTTTTTAATGCGTCCTTTATACAAGAACTTTAATTCATAAATATTAATTCATTAAAATTTTCAGTAATCTATATGCATTAATGATTTTAGAAAGTTGGTTTTCTAAAGTAAATTGGAATTTTCTTATTTTTGATTCATTTAAATTTTAAATTTGATAATAAAGACTTTAAATTAGAGTTTACAATATTTATATCTTCCTAAATGGAAAAAAAAACTTAAAATTAAATTTATTTTTATTTACTTTTATTTACTATTTAGTTACGTTTATCTGAGCTAAAAATATATTTAAGTATTACCATATCCGTAAGGCGTTTTCCAGAATCAGTTCTAGTTCTCACAAACATATTTAATTGTTTCACCATATCTTGATCACCAGCTGATTTTCGTCTTTCTCTTGTACCTTGCACAGTTAATCCTGATATCTTATGAGGTCCCAAAGAATGTCGACCAATACTGTTGCTAGATATTGAACCTAACGGATTGGACTTATCACTGGACTTTATACTCATTAATTCTGCTTTCATTTTTGCGAGTCTTTCAAGTTCCTCAGAAGAAGGACCTTCTGCTTTTGCTTTATCCTCATCCTGTTATAATTTTATAAAAAAAAGTATTTATTAAAAATTGTACAAAATTTTATATAATCTATGTATATAAAATAACTGCTGCATATTTTTTAAAGAACATCCTATCATCACATATTAATTATTTTAAAGTCTTACTTGAGGTTTAACAACATATTGTCCTTTTGTGGCAGATCTTATATCAAGAGAGTGTTCAAATTCTTTAGTTATAGATTCTATGGTACTAGCTGGACTAGGTAATGATGATGTTGATATTAAAACTTCCTTATTTGGCTACAAAATTATTATTTTATAAAATACTTACTTTCTTTGAATAAAAGTAAAAAGAAAATATATAACTTACAACTAAATCATTTGGCGTTTGAGCTTTTGTTTTTTTCTTGCGACGAGGCGGTGCAACAGGCATTTTGTTAGGAATGGCTTGAATTTCAGTAGCTTTACCATTGGATTTGGTACTGGCTATAACATCTGGTTCTTGCAGAACCGTATTTTTATCGCCTTGAGAAGAAGACGATTGATCAGATTTGCCATTTATGGAAGGTTCTCTTAGAGCATCTCCTGATAAGGTCATCACACTGGATGATTGTGACAGTTTATCAGAAGCAGTATCTTCATCTTTACTTGAAACACTGTGTATAGCTGCCATTTGTGCATCTCGAGGCAAAACGCTTGTTGATGCGGATTGCAACATACCAGGGGCCACAATTTGAGAAGTATTGTCTGGTGCTCCAGCTAATATTCGGCCAACCCGACCTAAAGATGTCATGCTTTGCAAACTTAATGTATCGTGCTCAATAATCCTGAAAGGATGGGAAGTTTTTGATGGTGTTGGAAAGACTCCTTCTATGGAGGAAGTTTGACTATCTGGAGGAGAACTATTAACAGGAATATCCTCATCTTCAGTTTGCATTCGCTGCCTCAACTCTCGGAATTTTCGTCGTCCAACTATTTTATCTCCAACTCCTCTTGTTTCTTCCTCCTGAAAACAAAACACATTGAATAAATAAAAGATAATAGTTTGAATTACAACTTTGAACATTAACTCAATGAAAGAATTCTCTTATAAATAAGGATTATAATACAAAATTCTTATCACAATGAAAATTTCATTTTATTAAAACAAATTCATCTGTTATGTTAAACTGTTTAAATTAATTAATAAAATAAAAATAAAAAAACTTACAATTTTTTCAATGTTCTGTTTGCATTCCGCTTCTTCGATAGGAGGTTTTTCACTTGGTTCACTTGGAGGTTTAGGATCAGCTGGCTTGACAAATACATGACTTTCTGTTTTTGCAGTAGGAGTTGAAAACTTCTCTTCTTGAGGCTCTGTGCTGATTGACTCCCTGTGTCTGCTTTTTCTAGCAATTAAAGAAGGTGACTATGTTAAACAGGGATATAATAGTATCTTTTCTTTATACATTAATTATTTCAATTTTTTCTCTTTGAAAGTAAAACGAACATTAAGCATATTTCGTAAAGTATCAATTTAAATACATGAATAACTTCATGACTCAAACAATCAAAACATTCTGTCAAGACTTTTTTTTAAATTGGCATTGCTTAAATAATGTTTTAAAAACACAAATATTCTAAAATTAACTATCCAAGTAAAAAACACTATAAAGCTCCAAAAGCCATTTGACTAGTCCATCTAAAAAAGCCCAACAAGGAAAACCCGCCTCACAGCCCACTCCAAGCCCCTCTGCATAAAAACCAGCAAACAGAAGAAAAACCCAAAAAAAGCCCGAGAAAAACAAGCCTTTCATCCACGCACCTCGTAGCCCGATGGCTCGTGTCATCCTCGGCGTCGAAGAACTCTTCGGAATCGCTGCTACCCGACATTCTGCACCGTGAATTTCGAACGTCAGACTGGCCACTCTCGTCAGCATCGAGGCAACATCAAACTCTCGGCCGCTGTCTAATCTAGCAATCACCAGCGATTATCCTCCTACCCAGCGAGCCATCCACTTTCTCGCTCGCTCGTGCGCGACAGAGAGAGAGAGAGAGAGAGAGAAAACGGCTCTCTCGGCCCGCGCGTATTGCAATCGATGCCGTGTTTTTCCCCGTCGCCGTTGCGAGAAAATCTCTCCCTGGGCTATACTCCCGGAGCTCCCTAGGATCACGGCTGGACGTCGGAGGTCGTGGGTGTGAGCGAGGATCGCGTCATGACTGCATATACGCGCACACACAATCGCCGTCCTTTTCCTCTTCTTTTTTTCTCTTCTCTCGGCTTATTTTCTCAATTTGACGTCTTCCGCTCTGGCGATCCTGGGCCTATCTATTTGCAGACATCGCCGCGCAGCGCAGCAGCACACGACATGTTCGTTTGTATTAGACGAGCGCGCAGCCGCCTTAGGATGGGAAATTTATATCGCGCTCTACTCTGACTATGACTACGCCATTGCGCACGCACAACGTACACACAGCCGCGGCGGCGGGGACCTTCGACGCGACTGGTTCTCTCTCTGCCTGCAGCGGCTGCTCCGCTCTCGTGAGAGACAAAATAATATCTACGTGTATATCTATATATACAATTGTGTGTATATACAGTTGAAGGCGGCACGGCGGCGCTGAGCTACTGGCTGTGTGTGTCAGTGTGTAGCCCGGGCTAGACTAGACGCTAGACTGGCTGTTTGAACGGTTGCGAGGGAGTAGCTGCCAGTTGGGAAAAGAGCGAATTAATTATGCAAGCTATCACGTGTGTATTTTGGATTTTGCTTGGCTAATGCATTATTTGGGCGGGATGCTTCTTTTTTTTAATTTAGACGAAAATAGGAGGTTGGCGTGAATTATGCAATTTAATGATTCGAGTTGCGGCGAGTTTGCATTATCCTGTAAAATAGGCTGTAAAAAGTAGAAATTATATGATTCATAAGATTGAATAATAAATTTTACAAGAGATGACGTCGGTGTCATATAGATAATACTTTTATCTAAAATTTTTATACTAAAACTACTTATACCTACACGGCTACACTGCACCGATGAGAACTACTTATACCGACGTCTGCGGGTGTCTGATATCTGACACGGCCGCATGATTGGAATGCAAGCAGCGTTGTGGCTTTTTAAATATAAAATGTTCTTGTACAAATAGATGATTGAACGATTAAAGTTTTTCAATATGAACATATTACAATTGCGGTCTTCTGGAAAAAAAATTCTTATTGAAATGGGTAATGTTTTGCAATTTTTAAAAGCTTGTTTATTTTCACATAACCTCACGTCGGCTAATCCATTTTACAGATTCATGAGAAAAAAATGATTTGAAGGATTTTGCTAGAAATTTTATTTGAACTGAAATAGTGCAATATTTAGTGCAATATTTGGTGCAATATTTGGTGCAATAAAAAAATTTGTCAAGATGGTTCAAAACAAAAATATGCTACATAAGTATATTTATGTTGCATTTGTTGTGGCTCTTTATTGGTAATAATAATTCACTTATTTAATACTTCAAATGTTTTACTTGTAGCTCTTTAAACATTTATTTATTGATTTTTATTTTAGGGTTGTCTCAATATTGATGGTATTTGTAAATAAAGCCTTACTATCAAGTGACAAAATACATTTGGATGCTCCTTTATTTATTACTTGGTTTCAATGTGTAACAAGTGTTTTAATCTGTGTGTCTTTAAAGGGCCTTGCTAAGATATTCCCGAAACATTTTTATTTTCCAAAAGGCAGTCCCTTTTCAATTGAAATTGTTAGAAAAGTACGTAAAAAAATCTGTAGCTGTATGTGCAATCTTTAAAACAATGTTTCACTATTTGTATATTTTATATAGGTTTTGCCATTATCCATGTTATTTCTTGGAATGATAGCAACCAATAACTTATGCTTGAAATATGTTGGCGTTGCTTTTTATTATATTGGAAGATCTCTAACAACAGTATTTAATGTCATATTTACTTACACAATTTTAGGTATGTTATTGATTTAGCTATAAATATAAATTTTTAGATATTTTTAACTACCAATTTATATACTATTGCATTCCACAAATATATTATTTATTAACAGGAGAAAAAACTTCTTCCAAAATTGTTATATGCTGTGCAGTGATTATTTTTGGATTTTGGTTGGGAGTCGACCAAGAAAATATTGCTGGTTCATTATCCATCTTGGGAACATTCTTTGGAGTTCTTGGATCAATGACTCTGTCTTTATATTCTATTCACACTAAAAAAGTACTTCCAGTAGTCAATCAAGAAATTTGGCTACTGTCTTACTATAACAATGTTTATAGCATTATACTATTTCTTCCATTAATGCTCTTTGATGGAGAATTTAAGACATTATACAATTATGATAAACTGGGTGATTTAGATTTTTGGTTTGCAATGCTTATTGGAGGTATATGTGGTTTTGCGATTGGTTATGTCACTGTTTTGCAAATCCAAGTTACATCTCCACTGACACATAATATTAGTGGTACAGCAAAGGCATGTGCACAAACTGTTCTGGCTACTTATTGGTTCAATGAGAGTAAGCCAGGTTTATGGTGGTTAAGTAATGGGATTGTACTAGTAGCTAGTGCAGCATACGCAAGGATAAAACAACTTGGTATGCAAACGGCTCATGATAAACAAGATACACCACTACTGAAGGCATAAATACAAAAGTCTATAAAGATGCTTTGCATTAAAGCTATGATTGTATATATATACATATATGAAAAGAAAACTGTAAATAACTTATATACATCTTTTATAAAGATTTGTTATACAAATTTTTATTATAAAAATAAATAAATATAAAAATTATTGTATATTAGTTATAAATATAAATTTCTTGGACGGACAATAAATGCATTAATTGCATTTACAAAAACAGTCATTATAAATATTATTACACTACTATTTACATTATTAATTATAAAGTAAAAAATATTTTCATAAAAATATTTTTTAAATATTTTTTCAGTTTTAAAATCTTGAGGCTAAACCATCTCCTCTGCTATCAGAATGACCATTGATCAAATTCTTTCGTTTTATTATTACATTAACACTTTTCATAATCATGTTAGCATCAACTTTAGATACTGAATCTATAGCAATTAAACTGTCATGTAGAAGTCTATTTCCTGAATGTCTATCATCATTTTCAATAGCTATTCCATCAGGCAGCACATAATATCTATTAAAAATATAATTATACACATAAATTAAAATGTTTATTCATTCATTAATATAAACAGTAAAAACAAATATAATTTAAAAATAATAACTCGTATTAAATTTTATATAATATAAAAATAGATTATAAAATATACCTTGGATATTCGACTGCTGCAGAAACATTCATAGAGCGTAAAAGTAAATTAGAAAGAATTTGTCCAGCAATTATTGAATCATCTGTACTAAAAACTCCTCGTAATCCACATATAGCAGACTCATCATAAAAAACAATTGGACTTAATGATAAAAGTGAATTTTCATCATTGGCATTATCAAAATTGAAACCTGCTTCAGTCTTGTATGCTAAATTTAACGGTGAGCTCAACCCTCTATAAAATAATCAAATTTACTATAAAACAAAATCTAAAATAGTTAAATTTTATAGTAAAATTATTTTAAATAACTCACGTTATTACTGAAACATAAGTGTCATGCCAATCTACAGATGACACACCAGTATATTTTCTACTTTCAGCTGTAATATTAAAAATAAAGTTTTGATTTGTTTATAAAAATAAAAAAATGTATATATTGCATATAAAAAATCTACTTACTATAATTTATATAAGGAATCTTAAGTTGATGCACAAGTTTAATAACTGATTCAGCAGCAATGATTTCTGATTCTATTGAGGATGCATTTTCTACAGTCATATTCAATTTATTTAGTTCTTCAATAATTGGATGAATAAAATTTAAACTTGATGGGTAGAATATTGCATATTGTGAAAGTGTTGATTTTTGTGCCATAATTATTTTTGGTTTATAATTTGACATTTCATCCAATAGTTTTTCATTTATTGTCTTATTTAAAAATATTTTTTCAGTTATTGTACCATTATAAAAAACTAAAATTGGATAAATATGTTCAACATTAAAAATAATGTATTTTTATTTAGATCAATGTTTAAAATTTATTATACCATTTGTTCCAAATTTAGACACAGCTTCTAAAGTATTTGCAAGGGTAGGCAGTGTCAAAGTTTCTCCAGCATTAAGATGTCCAAAAATTCCTAAATTAGGATTTTTTGATGTTTCATAAGCAAAATCTCTAGAAACTTCAAATCCTTTTCGAGCTAAAACAGCAGAAGGTTCTACTATGTCTTGCCAAGGCAATTTTCCATACATAGAATGTGCGTATTCTAAACCTCGTAGCACAGCAGGAATTCTTATTGCATTTTTCTTAAATTCATCTAAAACATTATTTTTTATAAAATAATATGTGATAATTAATGTTTAATAATTAATTAAATAATTTACCTGGAAGTGTATTATTTAAAAAATCTATTATTTTTGGCTTTTCTTGATCTTTATGTCTGTATATCATTATATATCCACTACCTCCAAGGCCAGTTTTATGAGGGGCAACCACACTCATGCAGAGAGTTGCAGCAATAGCAGCATCAACAGCATTGCCTCCTTTTCTTAATATTTTTGTCCCAATTTGAGAACAGTTTGTATTATCAGTTGCTACTGCTCCATGGACATTTAATTTTCCCTTTAAAAAAATATATGCAAATAAATATACGTCATATATAACAATTAAATATACTATTTAATTTTTACCTGAAATGCATTATCATCGTAAACTAATTGAAGAATTAAAGCAGCTGTAATAACAACAGTCAGGCCAATAAATGAACATATTATAGATCGAAAGCCACAGCAGTCACTGAGAGAACAACTTTCTTTCTGCTTAGTGAGGGGACATTCTTCCGTTGGTGTTTCTAAAAAATTAAAACAATAATTTATAAATAAATAAATTTATTTAACAAGAAATTGATTAAATAAACAAATAAACATAACCCTTTAAGTGTTGCAAAAAATAATTTTCACATTCA
>JAPYZB010001775.1:0-13489 GCA_030522745.1 Eupelmus kiefferi | reverse complement strand
AAGACACTTTCTTTCTGCTACTGATTATACTCTTATTATAAAAGTGTTTAGTGTATATCTGTACGTCATACAACTAATAATTTATCGCATTACGGAAAACTATTTTCCAATTACAATCCATAATTACACGAAGATCAAAGAAGCAACTCCCATGAAAAGAAATCCAATTTCAAAACAAGCACACACAGCTCGCTCCATTTAAAGCCAGCTCTCATTTCGGAGCAAGTCAATACCCTGCGACATGCACTTGCCGCTCCGTATACAATCCAACCTCAAAAAGCCCGCGCATCCACGTGCAAAAGCAGATCGCCAGTCATATTACTACAAAGCTATCGTCATCCTCCGTCTTATCCCGTCCAACATCGCCACAGCGTAAAACAGCACACCCAATACGGGATATATATACCCACATCGTGGCGATAGACGAAATTGACAGCTGCTGCGATTACGCGGCCTCTACACAGCGCCTGTGCGTGTGTCCATACATGCGCGGGCGTGTGTATACACATATCCGTGTGCGGTGGGTGCAGCGCGCGCGCGGCGTACAACAATAAAAAGACGAAGGAGGAAGGAAAACAGGGCGAGCCAGATCGTGTGCGTGTATAGCTGTGTAGTGGGAGAGCGAGAGGAAAAGTCGACTCACATCAAGAGAGGGACACGCACGCACACAGTCTTAGTGGTGCGGCAGCTTCGTTGTCAAATCCGGCGCTTGATAATCGCTCTCTCAACGGCATGCTGCCAACTCAGCCTGCACTCGATGATCGCTGCCCGCCGCCACGCTGAGTATCCGCTGGCGCGCGCGCATCAGCAACGCAGCTGCAGCAGACGGTCTCGCCTAGCTGCCTCCAGGAGGTGGCTTCTTCGGGAACGGGGCCTTATAGTCATGAGCGACGGCATCGGGTATCGCTGTCTCGTTGGTAAATAGAGAGAAAGAGAGAAGAAGAAGAGAGAGTGACTGAGAGAGGGGAGGGTGAGGATTTATTGGCTGTATAGAAGAGGTGTCGACGGGGAAAGATGTCGAGCACGGTCGGAGCCGCTGCCCAGGAGAGTGTGGCCAAGCTCTTCGAGTCGCTCCAGGCTGACCTCAAGGTTCTTGCCTCCGAGACCAAGAAGAAGTATCCCCAGATCAAAGAGGTCAGGACACCTTTAGAGTGTACATTTTTTTCAGCGGTTTATCTTGCTGGCCTCTTGGCTGATTTGTTCGAGCAGGTGTAATGCACCAACTACAAATGTTGTTTTTCTTTGCAAAAATTAATTTGATTGGATTAAGCTTGAATCGAGAAGCCAAAACTTTTATTTTTTATTTTGTTAGTATCGGAGTTGATGATTTAAGAGTTATTTTAAGCTGATGTAAGCTGTTAATAATATTAATACTACTTCAGATAAGAGTTAAAACCAGTCACTAAATTTAAAATTAATTAAAATAATATTAAAAAATTATTTTATACTTTTGAATTTTAAAGTTCTTGAATCATTCATTATTGTACTAACACATTAATTTGCAGTAATTTATTGATTAGATTAACTAAATGTATCTAATGCTTTTTAGTCATGTGAGGAAGGTATAGTCAAATTGAGACAAGCATCTTCAAGCAATCAACCAGGACAAATTTATTACGTTGTCAATCAAATTCTGTTTCCTCTAGTCCAAGGTTGTGAATGTAAAGATGTAAAAATTAGTAAGGTAAAATCAATTGCATGTAAATTATTCTCATGATTTATACAATTTTTGTATTGAAAATAAATGTCTGCTTTCAGTTTTGTCTAAGCACAATGCAAAGACTGATAACTCAACAAGCTATTGATCAGAAGGGAGCTCGATATATTACAGATGCTTTATGGACACTTATGGAAGCAGGCATTGAAGAGGTTAAAGTTTTACAAACAGTAACGTTGTTACTTACAAGTAATTCTCTTGTTCATGGAGATACATTAGCAAGGGTAAATTAATAATAGATACATTAGTTTTTAATTTCATTGTATTATTCTGAATTGGAACACTTTTAAGATTCTTCATTATAATATTATAGAATTTGGTCCTCTGCTTTCGACTTCACTTTACTAAAGATTCAACAACCATTAATACTGCTGGAGCTACTGTTAGACAGTTGGTTTCTTTAGTATTTGAGCGAGTTGTTGCTGAAGATGAACAGTATTCTGATCAACAGGTGCAAGAAGAAAGTAATTTAGAAGAACTTAAAATGCCTACAAATCAAGCACCAAAAGCTCTCAGGCCTTGTGCGGCTGATGCCTATCTTATGTTTCAGGTAAGGTTAAAAAATTTGTAATTTTCTTTATTATTTGATTAATATAAATAATCTCAAAATAATTTGATATTTTTAACACGTTCAAGACAGCATGAGTCAAACATGGGTCATGATTTTCTTGCTCCAGGTAGAACATGACCCATCTTTGAGTAATGAATTTATTATTATATTGTTATAATATTATTATATACTATTAATTAAAGTAAGGCCCAAATATGCCACTAAACGTGATTTTGAGGTCGGTTTGTTTCGGCTTATTAAAAAATAACTCGTTCATCTTTAAGACAAGTTAAAGCTTGGACATTATCTGTCCTGAACGTGTTAATTTGTTATTTGTCTTTAAAATTACGTTTTTATAAATTAGCTTACATACTTTTTTCCTCAATTATTTTAAATACTAATGTTTCTTTTGTAGGACTTGGTGCAATTGGTTAATGCAGATCAACCATATTGGTTAATAGGCATTACTGAAATGACACGAACTTTTGGTCTAGAGTTGCTTGAGTCTGTTTTAACAAACTTTTCATCAGTATTTTTCAAGGTGAGATGCAAGTTACATAAAATTATTGGTTTTTATTTACATCAAACAATGTTTTAATTTTGTTACATTTTTTTATACACAGCACCCAGAATTCAGTTTTCTTCTAAAAGAACGTGTTTGTGCTCTTGTCATAAAACTATTCTCACCTAACATAAAATACCGTAATTCGGTACCAGCTTCAATGCAGCAAGCTACACCCCTTGATAAACCTTATTTTCCTATCAGTATGAGACTACTGAGAGTTGTATCGATTTTAGTTCAAAAATATCATTCACTGCTGGTAAGTTTTATAAGGTTACTTATAATACATTTTGTAAGAAATGAATTAACCCATTTTTAAAATTATTATAGGTAACAGAATGTGAAATATTTTTATCACTGATTGTTAAGTTTTTGGATCCTGATAAGCCACCATGGCAGCGCGCTTTAGCCTTGGAAGTTTTGCACAAAATGACAGTGCAGGCTGATTTATTAACAAGTTTTTGCAATTGTTATGATTTAAAACCACATGCTACTAATATCTTTCAGGATATTGTCAACAGTTTAGGAGCATATGTACATAGTCTTTTTGTTAATCCACACATGGTACAGAACACTGCAGGTAAATAGTATTTTGTTTTAAGAGTAGTAACAAATTTTATTACTTTTACTTATATAATACATTTATTTTACTATTTTATTACTTCTTAAATATTAATAAGTAAGATGCTTTATTTTTTTTTAAATTTGAATCTTTAAAAAGTCATACATTATTTAAGAACCTGTTGATTTTATAAATATTACAGTTGTATAAATTTGAAATTTAAATATTTACAATAGCATCAGCTGCTCCAATTGCACAAGGCTCAGCACCAGCATTATTGGCAGGTATGCCTATAGGACCAGGTGTAACACCACAGCCTGGATTTTATTCAAGAGGAATTTGGCTTCCGGTGGTAGCAACATTTACTAGTGGTCAAGCTAAGTCTACATAGTAAGTCGTCTTTTTTGGTACTATATAATTCATCAGATATAGAAAGTTTACTTTGACATTCTTCATTTTCGAAAAAAATTTCTTATTAACATTTCATTTTTACTTTTGATTGTTTATTTTAATTTGTTTTTAACTTATGATTTCTAGAAAATTCTAATTTAATTACTTATATGTAAATTCTAAATTTCTTGGAGTGAATGATTTCTTTAATTCTTAATTAAAATATTAAGTTTAGTTTATAATAAAATAATAATTCACTTCAAGAAATTTCCAAAGACCTAATCTAAGAAATGCGCTAAACTACCGGAGTAACAGTTATGTCACATTTTACAGTTTGGAAATGCTAGACAAGGTAGAGCCTCCTGTGATCCCAGACGGCTACGGTATCAGCATCGCCTACGCCTGCTTGCTGGACATCATTCGCTCAATTTCCCTGGCAATAACAGGACCGCGCGAGGAGGGTGTAGAGCGTCGGTACCAGCCGACCGAGGCCGAGCGCAAGCTGCATGTTCAATTAATCAACTCTAGCTGGTGCGGTTTACTCGCCGCACTGAGTCCGCTTGTCGATGCAAGTACCGACGAATCCGCCACCGAGAATGTTTTGAAGGAGATCCAGACGTTTGCCTCGCTCTGCGGTTTGCTAGATTTGCACACTCCCCGCGATGCTTTCATCACGGCCATCTGTAAGGCTTCGTTACCGCCCCACTACGCCCTCACGGTGTTATACAGCGCGCCCCAGGGTATACCCAGCGGACCGAGGCCCCAGCAACCTCAGCAGCAACAGGATGCAGGAGCAGGTTCTGGTGCAGCTTCAGGTGGACAATTTAATCCAGCAAATCTAGCCGACTCGGATTATAGGCAACAGGTCGTCGCTGTTGGAACACCTCTGCCTACAGCTTCTCTGCCTATCGGTAAAACTGTTACGATAAAAATTATAATTTTCTATTTGCTTTACATAATTTACGAAAAATAATATATATTTGTTATTATTATTAGGATTATTTAGGAATCTAATGGTAGAATAAACCAAAAGATTAACCAAAAGTAAAATTATGTTACAGGAGCTCAACAAGGACCAGTCATGTTAACGGTAAAGAACCTTCAGTGCATGCGCGCTTTGTTGCTGCTGGCTCATTGCCACGGCAGCATCTTAGGAAACGCTTGGCATCTCGTGCTCACTACCCTTCAGCATCTTGCCTGGATTCTTGGATTAAAGCCTTCGACAGGTGGTTCGTTGAAGGCTGGACGCACGGCCGCTGATTCCAACGCTATGCTTACCACCGCTGTGATGGCTGATTTGCCAGTCCTCAGTGCCATGCTTAGTCGACTTTTCGAAAGCAGCCAGCACCTTGACGATGTGGCACTTCATCATTTGATCGATGCGCTTTGTAAGCTTAGCCAGGAGGCTATGGAACTCGCTTACACAAACAGGGTTGGTTTTTTTCATATTCAACAAATTTTTCTTAGTTAAATCAATAACTAAATAACAATTTTGTAATAATTTTAGGAACCATCTCTTTTTGCGGTAGCAAAACTTTTGGAAACCGGCTTAGTAAATTTACCAAGAGTTGAAGTTTTATGGCGACCTTTAACAAATCATTTATTGGAAGTTTGTCAACACCCTCATATTAGAATGAGAGAGTGGGGAGTAGAAGCGATAACGTATTTAGTAAAAGCAGCTCTACAGCATAAGTATCCACAGCCACTTCGAGATAATCAAGTAATTAATTATTTACATTATTTGGATTATTAGTTCAAAAAGTTTTATTCAAGTAAATAATTTTTTATTTTGCAGAAATTACAAACCCTTTTATTAGGCCCTCTGTCTGAATTATCCTCTGTGCGTCATGCAGATGTTAGACAACGGCAGTTAGAATGTGTGTTGCAAATTCTTCATGGTGCGGGTGAAACACTATTTCATGGTTGGCCTTTAGTATTAGGAATTATCGGTGCAGTTTCTGATCATCATGGGTAAATAACTATACAATTTAAAATTCAAGTATTTTTAGTATTCCAATTTACCAATTATATATTGAATTTTCAGAGAAGCTTTAGTTAGAATAGCTTTTCAATGTCTACAATTAGTGGTAACAGACTTTTTACCTGTGATGCCTTGGCGGTGCCTTCCACTCTGTGTTGATACAGCAGCAAAGTTTGGTTCACAAACGCAGGAGTTGAACATATCGCTTACTGCTGTTGGTCAGATGGTAAGTAACAAAAAAATTATTAATATATTTCAATAGAAATTTTTTTTAATCTTTCCAAGGAGACTTGAAAAAGTGTTGACAAAAAATATAATTTAAAGTTATAATTTGTTGTATGATTGCAGTGGAATATCAGTGACTACTTTTATCAAAATCAAGAGAAAATATGTGCCTCATTGCGGGGCGATTCTGCTTCTGTATTTCCTGATTTTCCCGGCACGACGAACATGCCGGCCTTCGACAAACTCTGGATGTGTCTATATGCGCGATTAGGTGATTTATGTGTCGATCCACGGCCGGCGGTGCGTAAATCAGCCAGTCAGACGCTCTTTTCTACCATTTCTGCTCACGGCAGTCTACTGCATCAACCAACTTGGCAAGCCGTTCTTTGGCAAGTGCTGTTCCCCCTACTCGACAAGGTCAGGAGTCTGTCTAGTTCGGCGTCTAGCGAGAAAGTTGACACATCTGGAAATATTCTTATACACCACAGTAGAAACACAGCGCAGAAGCAATGGGCAGAAACACAAGTACGAACAGAAAATTGCAATATTTTTATTGATATATTATTATTAAAAATTATTGACTAATTTTCTATAATTTTCTATAGGTACTAACTTTAAGTGGTGTTGCAAGAGTTTTCAATACAAAACGTCAGCTACTACAGATGTTGGGAGACTTTCCACGAGCTTGGTCGCTTCTCTTAGAATTTATAGAAAACTCTGCTCTAAGCAAAAATAACGAGGTATTAAAATAATTTATAATCTTTTAAATAACGATCTTATTAACGTATAATTTTTAACCACTGACGTTTATTTATGACGATTATAGGTATCACTTGCCGCCTTAAAATCTTTTCAAGAGATCTTGTATCTTCCTAAAAATATAGACAATAATGACCCTGCTCAAACTGAAGATTCTGAAGCATTATGGATTGTTGCCTGGCGCATTTGGTTGAGCATTGGTTTAGAAAGTACATCGCCACCTCAAGACAGCGAAATTGAACCTTACATTCCGTCACAGGCATTCCTGACAGCACTTGTTCAAATTTTTCCAGCCGTTTTTCAACATGTTAAAAATAAGTGTGTATCATTAACAAAAATTTTTAACATAAATTATTATAAATAATTTTTGATTTTTTATTTTATAACTAAATATTTTTTGTTATAGATTTTCTCCAACCGACTTGCAAAAGTTATGTCTTGTTTTAAAAAATGCAGTTGCTGTACCGGTACATGGAGAATCAACCCCATATATCTTACCAACTGTTCCAGATGTTGTTCTTACCCAGTTGCAAGATGGCGTACTTCACTCAATGGAGTTACTACAAAAGGTAAATTAAAAATAAATTGTTATAAATTTAATACTTTATAAAGTTTTGAGTTCCATTTTTACTCATATAATAAATTTTTTCTCAGGAAGCACTGTCTACATCTGAAAATCTACAAACTATGATAAGTCCAATTTTCCTACAGCTTCTCTATTTTTCGAAATTAGCCTGCGAGGCACCTACATATGGGAAAATTCCTACTAAGCACATCTCCCAAGTCAGAGGCGTATCTGTAAGTAATTTATTTATTTTACCATGTATTTAATCATTAAATTTTTAAATTTATTAAAAAAGTTTATTTTAAAAATAAACATTTTTATAAATATTTTTATTAATTGTAATAGATTTTTTAATTAAACATTTTTCATTTTTTTAGGCCGATTGGGTTACTATGAATTACGTGCCTTTCGGTGAAAAAGCTCTGTCTATGGTCGTTAATTTGTATCAAAAGACCGCGGATGAGATGGCTGTGATTGAAGGTCAAATCCTAAAACATATTATAGAAGCACTTCATGTTCCTCTGGCTATGAAATATGCCTGTCCTTCACATACAACGTGGAAGTTAGCTGTAACTAGTCTTTTAGCTATTTTACACATAGGATTACCACTTGCGCGAAAATGTCCTGATCACTTTCAAAATATGTGGCAAGAGCTTGCTGATACCTTAGATCACTTTTTATTCCCTTCTAGGTAAAATTAATATTTATTGTAACACTACTATCTTGATTTTTATTGTAAAGTATTAATTAAAAATACAATTAATCTTCTTTAGCGTAACGAATGCAGATCGAGGAGTTGAAGAAATCCAAGCTGACGAAGCAGTGGACTGTCAAGTAATGGAACTTTTAAGAGATGAAGTTTTACCACATTCGCAGCACATTCCACATCAATTCATTTTACGAGTGGTTATGCTTTTAAACAAAGGGTCTATTCATTCAGCTACTTCTAATATAGGTAAGAGTTTAATCTTTAAATGTGATTAATAAATTGACAATAAATTTTTATAAACTTCAAAAATATTTTTAATTTAGTGTAAATTAAAAAAAAACTTTTACTACATTTTATCATTAATTAATTATAGATAATTTAATGTTTGTAGAAAAAAACGGTGAGCCTAAATTGAGGGAAGAGTTTGCGAAAACGTGCTTCGAGACGCTTCTTCAGTTTTCTTTGCTCGACGGTCTAAACAATGAGATCGAGAACAAGAACGCAGATAACATCACGGAGCGAGACGAGGGTGGTGTCGCCGGTCGACTCGCTGTCACAGCTCTGTTACATAGATTTCAAGAGGTTCTGAAGAGATACATAGAGGATGAGCGACGAAGCGGCAAATGCCCGCTGCCCAGGTAACGCCTTTCGTGCATAATCAGCTATATTCTTCTTTGGGCTTCCCTGTAGTACGCTTTCCCAAAAAGATGACTATAGAACCGTTTTCTAGGTACAGGTTGTCAGAGATATCGTTCGTTCTTAAAGCCGTCGCAACTTTAGTCGTCTCATTGAAAAAGGCGCCTGCTAATAAGGGTAATAATTTATTGTTGGTCTCATTTGCAAATATTGTCAATATACATATTAAAATTACAATCGTTAATTTTTTCAAAATTATTCGAAATCAATTCAAAATTTTTTGTTCTATTATTTTATTTATTTCTATTGATGTAGTGGAGCGCTCCGTCTGGGAACAGCTAATAGGACTCTACCCCTGCCTAGTTGAGTGCACTGTGGCAACGGCCTCGAGTCAGGTATCACGTTCACTGCGAGAGGCACTTATGCAGTATCACGACTTACTTCGACCTCCAATGAATAACTCACCAACTTCTAACGGTGTTTGACCTACGCATTATCTGACAAGAAGCAGTGCTGCTTAGTCGAAAGAAAAAGAAAAAATGAGACCCTCGCATTACTTTATTGAGTGAAATTATATTAATTTGGCAGGTGTTTATTTTACAAATAAACAGAATGCAAGAATTTGCTATTTGAAACACTATAAGTTTGGCTGGAAAAAATCTACAGGAATGACTGTTATCATTTTTTATGAGTGAGATATTTCAGAGAATTTCTTCAGTATCCAGTAAGCATATTATGAATGAAATAATATTATTTTCATGATACAAATTAAGTTATATTAATATTTAAAAATATTTGTACGTACATTTTTCTTTATGAAGTAATTGAAAATTTTTTTAAAATTTTTTCATTGCAAAAACAAAAAATGTAGTCTTAGATCAGTCAGATATAGGACAATCTTTGCGTTTAATTTCCAAGAACGCGTACAATTAAAAACAATGAAAGTTGTTGAATAAATTTTTTTTATATTGTTATAGCTGTTATAGAGTCAAAGTAATTTTTAATTTAAATTACCTATTTAGAAAATACATTTTTTTATATGGTTGGTTGCTTTGTTTAATAGCAAAATTTAACGTTATTGTTATTTATTGTAAATTTCATTCTTTGTTAAAACCGTTAAATTACAATATGGAAAGTAATAAGATTTTTTTTTATTTTGTTGTTTTTAATTGTAATCTACTTAATATTTTATGAATGAAAAATTATGCTTGAAATGATTTTTGAATACAGTCATTATACAATAATCATCTAATTCTGTCGAATGCTTGATGAAAAGAGATGGAAGAAAAGTTAATTTAAATACAGTTTTACTGCTTTCCCGTGCAAAATAAATTTGCACATAATTATTATAGAAATGTGAATCACGTAGAGCACAAAATGGATATGGGAGCATTTTTTTATCTTTTTCTCATGAAGTTTTTATCTGGACGAATCAGTTGTGCTACATTCGATTAAACGAAGAAAAGCAGCTATAACAAATAGAATCTCGTAACTTGAATCAAACGAGACGCTTGTAAATACGATACATGATATATCTATGAGACAGCGCTGATGCGCACACTCGTAAATTAGGTACTTTTTATTCTGTGTGTATATACTGATCGAACGAATTACGAAAATCAATAGCGGATTTAATGTTGTCTGTAGAAGATTTTATAAATTTTAAAAAATGCGCCAGAAATTGTATTCATGAAATAACCGCATGAAAAAATTGCGAAAGCTGTAATAATGTAAATAAAGCTACATAGATTCAATATGCAAAATAAATATAAATGTTTTCGCTAACCTTTAACATTATTTTTTTATTTTAGTTTAATATAATAATTATAATTTTAAAAATATTCCTTTCTAAAATAAAGTAAAATTAAATTTAAAAGCGTTATGTTGATTTTTTTTTTTAACATATTTGAATTTTTTAACTGTATTAAAAAGAATAAACTTATCTCATTAAACAAACTTTTTACCTCATGACCTACAAAATCAAAAAACAATTATTATTATTATTATTTTTCTTTTTAACAGAAAATATAAAAAGAAACATCAATTAAATATTATTGATAATAGATGTGTATTTACAGCAAAGACAATTGTTAATCTCATAATTCAGTTTACTACTTCCATAACACTATACTTAATATTTATAAAATTTTAGTTTTAAATCGGTTAAATTAGTCTACCGTGACATTTGTATACTAACCAATAAGATTTGCGAATTTATTTTTTCTTAACTTAACTTTGATTATTCTTTTTTCTTTCGTAATTTTATCTTTCTGCTGAACATCAAACGTTCATTTCTTAAGTTATTATTATTTTTTTTTGTTCACCCTACCGATAAATTGGATCTAAGTTTCGTTTGATATTCGCATCAACTTTCTTTTTTTTCTTCGGTTCCGTTTGATATAATACATTACTTTGAAATTTTTTTTCGATTTTTTTTGCTATTTTAGTCCTAGTTTTAAACTAATTCAACACGGAATTAAAGCAATTTTTGCACGAATTCCTGATGTTTTAGTAAACCAACATTTTTGCACGAATTCCTGATGTTTTAGAAAAACAACATATAATCATTCTATTATTTGATTCTGATATAGGTATTTATTGTAATAAATAAAATTAACTAAAATTGTATTTATTTAGACTTGTGTGGATTTATCAGAAAAGAACGGGAAGTATATTCCAAAATATCAAAAATTTATTTAGATTTAATTTTATACCTATACACGTCAGCTGAATTTACAATTGACCCTCGCTAAAAGAGTCACAAAAACTTTTTTCTGTATATTTTTGGAACTCATGAATTGAATTCAACTATCTTTGATTAAACAATTAGCATTAACATAGTTTTATTTTTATAATCATAATTCCATAACTTTTTGTATTTATTATATTTGTTAAAAATAAATGTTGTCCTTTCAATTTGTCTATCTATATTATTGAATTTTTAAATTTATTTGCTCAAATATTTTTAGAATATTATATTAAATTAATAACAATATGAATGTTGAACTATATTCTCAACTAGATAAATACTCATATACGAGAAGTTGAGTGTACTCATCCAAAATACGCGGAATCTGTATACAATTTCTATTCAAAAGGACTAATAAATTTCCAGTGTATAACTAGGTATTGATAAGTTTTCCCGACATATGCATGCAAGTTATTATAACTTTTCTTATTATAAAACAGAAATCATATTTTTTTTAAGTATGAGTTTATGTAATACAATCTTATTAATTTTACTATTTATTATTTATATTCTTAAAATATAGAATATTTTCTAAAAATATTCTAAAAATAATTTCTAAAAATATTAAATATCAAATAAACTTAGCTGAGAATTTCGAACAAAAGTGTTGCTATCAAAAATAAAGTAAATATTTTTTTAAATATATGCGTTTTAAACGTAAAATTCAATTTTTAGACTGAACTGCCACTTTTGTTTAAGTTAAAATTACCTCAGAAAGAAAAGTTCACTTTTTAAATTTATAATGTTTTCTTACGTTTTAAATATTTACTTAACTTATCCTAAAAAAGCAATTCACATGTTTTAGTAGAAATGTTTTACTAGTTCTAGCTAATTAGTTTGTTAATCTATCAAATAAATTTTGCCATCTAAAAGACGTAATTGTTTTTTTTTTTATTTCACAAACTAAAAAGTAGGACTTAGATATTAGTGGTAACGGCTGTTACGCAATCGATCGCAAACTTGTACCTGTGTGCCGAATCAGCGCGTCCTTTCATTAAGTCGAAAGTTAATTAAGCGCAAGATTTGCGGCGCCGCGTGTGCGAATGTATATCAATAGGCGCGATATTGTCAAGGCTGACTCTGCAATCGTTAGCTCACCTAAGTAATCGTGGATAGCGGCCGTTTCACACTGTAATAAGCAAAGACGTTATACGTTCAAAAATAAAATGGTGATAATAAAAGATTAATATAGTACATAAAAAAAATTCAACTATTTTTTGTACTTTTAATTATTTAATTTTTCAGTTTTCTTTTCTAACCCTCGTAATTAATCAGCAATTACTCTTATAGAAGCATATTAAATAATCCATCGATTTTCCACTTTATCTAATTTTATATCATAAATCGAAGCGACACATCTGGACGACGCGATTGAAAGGGCAGCCTGAGCGGAGAATCGATCTTGCGCAACAGCAGGTTCCACAGAGTTGTATCACGAGAATAATAAGTAGCGGCTGGCCTGGCCAAGATGCAAGAGGCGCTGCTATTCTGATACTACATCGCATATTGTATCAAGCCTAGTTATAATGAATACACGTTCAGCCTTTCGAGACCGAGAGTTTAATCATTTTCAAGCATGTCGCCGCCGCTTCGACCTGCTCTTTAGAGGCGAACTTTGGTACAAGAACTTTTTAAGGGTTGAATGAGATCAAGATAAAAGCAGTTTCGAGTCTGCGATACTTATATGTACGAGTAATAGTGAATTTTATCAAATTTATATTATTCTATGGATTTTTATTTCAAACTTTGAAATTTAAAATATACATGAAAATTCAAGCATCATTAATTTCTATTTATTTATTTTTTACTAGAAGTACCAATATCATTCAAGCTATAAAAAAAGTATAAATTAAGCTATCAAGTAAAAAAAAATTAGTTGTTTAATTTGCTTAAACTTGAAAATACTAATGTAGTTGGGACGAATCAAATCATACAGGAGAAATTTAAAGGTGAAGGATTTTGACTAACATAATTTTAAACACTAGTGTAGTCTGCTTTGTTTGTTTTTATTTGTCATTTACGTACACATCGCTTTGTCTTTAAATGTTACGGGATTTTATTGACATTGATAGCGTGACAATCTT
>JAPYZB010001774.1:0-14337 GCA_030522745.1 Eupelmus kiefferi | reverse complement strand
ATCGACTTTACTCCCGTGTTGCATATAGTGCTTTATTCACAACTCAACTGTAGCCACTTTTTTGATCTGTAAAGTGGGCTTCTCTGAAGCGAGTATTTTCAAATATGCCGCGTCGTGGATGGCGGCGCCACGTAACGGTAGTTAGTAAAACGCTAAAAAAATTAATTTATCCTATTTTCCAAATTTGCGGGAAATAAAGTACTTTACGTCCCGCAAAAGCAGAAATTATTTTTCGAGGGAATAATATGTCACTTTATGCCCGCTTTTCAGGGCAATAAAGTGGCTTTTACAGTTGATATGTGAATAAAAATAATTTTGCATTCTTTTAACATGTTTTGAATTTTTATCTACATAAACATTAAAAATGATTACTAGAAAAATACTGTAAAGTAAGGGTATTTTATGTTACGAAATTACTGAATCAATACCATTAAACAAATATATATTTAAAAAAATTATATTGAAAATCATAAGAAAATAAAGAACCATCTAAATTTTTATTATAATAAAATGAATAATAGGTATTATTGATTAAGTTATAATAAACTAAAACTATAAAAGTTAAACTTATAAAATGTTATTATATTTATAGTTAAACAATTTATATTTATTCGTTTCAATAATAATATAGCGATGTTAAAGTGATATAATATAACCGATTGAATTCTTTTAATAAATAATCAATTGAAGTTCCATTGAAACTTATCACATTGTGAATAACTTTTGAAATTTACAATTTTTTATAATGAGATGAGATTTTTGAAAGATCTTGAAGATATTTATCGCAAACAATAAACAGGGAAAAATGTACCTAATAAGATCTTTTTAACATATTTGAAAGATTCTTTTGGATATGAAACATTTTTGTTCCAACAATCACTTTTTAAGATCGTATTAAAATCTTTGACACTCATTATTTAATAGTTTTTCGAGATCTTTTAAAAGTTGAAGAATTCACAGCATAGGAGATCAATGCATGATTTTATTACTATTATACTTTACGAATAAATACTAAGATATTTTTTATAAAGCATATAAGGTATTTTGTTACTATTATTAATTATTTTACTATTTGAAGATGCTTTAAAACACTTCTAAGATAAATAATTCTTCAAAAAATCTACATTAGAGCAGATTATACTATTCAATATAGTTCATATTTAAACAAATGAAATTTAGCTTCATATTTTGCATGGAAAACTTTTTTTATTAATTAAAATTGTTGACTTTACCCAAAAAAAACAATTTTCAAAAGATAAAAAGAGAAAATACAGATGAAGTTTATCTGATTAAAGTATAAAAAATATAATTTTAAACTAAAAAATATTAAAACAATATTTCGATAAAAATACAGATTATTCAGTTTGCATAAAAACAAAGAAAAATTGAAAATTATTATTTTAAATTTATAAATCAGCCCCCAATGGTTTCTCTCTATATATAGGTAAATGAAGGGGTATTTTTTTTAGATGAACGTCATGTAGGTATTATCATTGATTGGGTGAGAGAATATGATTATATTGTTTTTTAATTTTTTTAGCGTTTTTTAAACCCCTCTGCCAAACATCCGTTGGAAAAGGGCCCTAAAATTTTGAGTTTTATAATTTTGGGGATCATAATTTTAAAATTTTATAATTTTGGAAGTGATTGGCTGTAGTGTTTTTAGATTATTAAATTTTAGATAATTTCTCTCAGTACATCGAAATAAATTATTGGATTACTGGATAATTTTGGTCGCTTAATAAAACGATGTCATATTTTTTACGCACTTTCGCGATAACGGGTTAAGAACTTCGTGTATACAGGAAATGTTTTATATAAAATAAACTATTAAAATTTAATATATTACGTGAAGTAAGTTATTAAAATAATAATTATTTTTTTTAATTTGATTCGGTTTAGGAAATTAATTTTTGAACGATTATTTAAAATGTCTTGAAACGTTTTTTAAGTGTAAATAATTGTATTAATATATTTAAAAAGGCATATGATATCGTGAATATGATGTAAAAAATACAATTATTATATAATTTATAATTATAAATTAAACCGAGCGACGTTAGGAGCAAGGAATATTTCGCTAGTTAAGGATAAATTTTTATTCAAAAAAGAAAATTTTAAAATAGCCATTCCGTGGATCATTTATTTTTTAAGAAATATGTACCTTTGCCTTTAAGAAAGATTTTAACTTTTAAAGTGCATAGCTAAAGATTTTGAAAAACAATACCATAATGTAGATAATATAAATATCTATTATAATTTATATAAATTTCTATTCAATCTAACGACAATTTTTTTTAGCAAAAAATAAAAAAGTTAAGTTTGTAGATATTTTGGACGAGTTCTTTGAACAAGTCGACAGAAATAGTACGTTATGTGCCAAGGGCTATAAGTGGACCTTTATTGCCCGAGTGTGGAGTTTAAAGTTTTAGGGCATAAAGGTTCACTTGTCCGTGGTACATACAGTGCTTTATGTCACGCAGGTATTGATATTTGCGTTTTGTTGGGCATAAAAAACGAGGCTAAAGTGACCATTTTTAGACACGGCAACCACGCACTCAATAAGTTACAGGGGGGAGGTCACAAAACACCATTTTTGAAATCGTTCTCCCATGTGTATTATTTCAAAAATGACATTTGGGCCCCCGAATAAAATTTCAAAAAAATAACTTCAAAAACGACATCTGGACGTATGTATGTAAGTATGTATGTGTATATATTGTCCATAGCAACGGGCAATAAAAATTTCCTTATTGCCCGTTGCTATTGGCAACGGGCAATAAAGAATTTTTATTGCCCGCCGGTCTGAAAATGGTCACTTAAGGCCCGCTTTTTGGGTCAATAAAATGCGAAAATCGTGCCTGTGTGACATAAAGAAATATATTATAAATCTCTTATACTATACATATGATGATAATTATACACTATCAGTGATTCTACTTTGTTGGCGAATAGGCAGAAACGTAAATATGAATTAATAATTTCAAAAGATATGCAGTATAAGGATTTTTTGTAAATAGCTGTTAAGTTACGTGATAAATGATTTCGATGGTTAATTAAAAATAGTTAATTTATTTAAAAAGATTTTTCTTTCTAAGTTTAATTTTTTCCTGCAGTAAATTCATTCTTTACTGCATTAACGGGCTAAAAATAATGGTCATGTAATAATGGATTTTGGGAGTCAATATTTTTTTTATTATTAAATAAATGGTTATTATTAAATAAAAAAAATACATATTTTTTAATCAATATATTTATTGCATAAAAAATATGTGTGCAAAAATATTTAAAATTCATTTGCAGAATTGCAGAAATATGTAAAAACACGTAAAAAATCTTTTTGACTCTATCATTTTGGTAGATGTATTGAAAGAAAATAAATCGGTATTGGATTAAATAGATAACGTTTTGAATGAAAAAAACTATTAATATTATATTTTTATTTACATATTCTTATAAATGTAATTTAAATTCTAGTTTATTATATTGATAAACTGGTGAACTTTATCTGTTAATAATTTATTATTTTTTTTATTTATGTCATTGCGAAAATAAACAAATTGATTCTTTATCAATAATTATATAGTATTTAAAGAATATGTATCTCAAAATAAAAACAACTAACTTGCAAAATACTTAAAGATTTAGAAATATATATTTACATCCAAAATGCATAAAATGAGCAAAATTCAAACAATTAATTTATTATTAATTAATGAATTGTATAATTAATAATTAATAAATTGTATAATTAATTAATTATTTCAAAAAGAAAGTTGTTCTCAATTAAGAAAGAAAAAAATAACATCTTAAATTTTTCTATGGTATTTCAAATACATAAATTGAATATAAATATTATTAATTTTCTATTTTTAATGAAAATAAGCTATTAATAAAAACAAAGATAAACCATAAATGTTTTAATTATTTTTAATGTAAATTTTGAAAGTTGTAACAAAATGAAAAAAAGTTTCTTTACATAGCATTTTTTATTTCTTTACAAAAATACAGATATGCAATTCCTATAATCAAGCCTCGGAAAAATTTGCAAATCATACATGCTCGCATTCATTCATACCTGATAATATATAATTATGTATATATTTACAATGCGGTTTCTTTATTTCTTAGATTCGTGCGGAAGAACTAACTTCCTGGAGTAAAGTTATATTTTTATTATTGACTGTAACAGTCTTTAAAAACAGAGTAAAATAATTCTTTTTATCGATGTCATAGAAAATTTACTTTTAAACGTCTTGTTGACCATTACATATATTAAACATGATACATAACTCGTTCTCGCATACATCACTAATTTCTTTTTTTACCATACAATGCATAAAACAACGAAGTTATAACTATTAGTAACTGCAATTACATTGCATCCGTTATCACAGTGAAAATACGATTTTGCACTAGGAGCAATCAATTTTGTTCAAATTTTTTCAAATGTCACAAAAATTTTTTTTTTTCGTAAATTACAAATCAAAATAAAGTATAATAGAATGTTATATTTCATTGTTTTTCATATCGACTGACATAAAATTCTTATACTTAATAAAATCCAATTT
The DNA here is from genome assembly GCA_030522745.1 of Eupelmus kiefferi. Lineage (NCBI taxonomy): Eukaryota > Metazoa > Arthropoda > Insecta > Hymenoptera > Eupelmidae > Eupelmus > Eupelmus kiefferi. The sequence continues at coordinate 9,766 of JAPYZB010001774.1, read as the reverse complement.
CTATATAAAATTTACTTTGAATATTCGTTTGTCATAATTTCGCTCGAGCACCTATCGCTTTCGCTTTCACTGTAACAGCACTTATTGTATTTTTCACTATTATACATATATTTACAAAGTCTTAAGTTTCCTTTACTAAGTCAGTTCTGTTCTAAGTGGTTTCTAAGATCTCTGGAAACATCTTTTGAAGGAACGTTTCTCTCTTTTTCGTATCTATGTACATTAAACATCAACATGGCAATAAATATATTATATGAGATAAAATATCGCAAATGAAGTGAAAATAGATGAAAAATATTTTTAAATGATACCTTATAAAATTGCGAAAGTATGAAGATAATAAAATGATATAAGTACCAATAAAAATGCGTGTTCATTATCTTATGGTATAAACATAAAAAGAAACTAAACTGAAGAGAAACGACTTCAAAAATCAGAGCAAACTTACAATCAAAATTAATTTTATTTTTATACCTTTAATTAGATTATGTATGTGTAAAAGTTGAGAAATATTTAACCAACATTTATCGTGTGTTATTTATGCTTAAATAATAAGATAAACGAAGTATGACTTTAAATGAAATTATAAATAACACAGTACATTGGGTTGTCTTTTTATGTAGTACATAAAATAATCCCAATCCTTGAAAAATTTATGGAAATACTGATCGTGTTTACTTATAAATTATTTAAATTCTTGTAATATCTAATAATAAATCTTGAAAAGAAGTTCGAAAGCGTCATGGATATGAATAATTTTTTGTGATTAAAATAAGTCTTGACAAATATGTAAATAAGATATTTGATAATCACTTTCAAGAAATTTGGCCTTTCAATTTTATACACACGTAGATAAGAACAGTTCCTGAACTATTCAATTATTACACATACAGTAAGTCGTATAAAAACTTTTAAATTTAGCGATATTTTATCGTAAATTTGAAATATCTGGTAAACTTTATGACAAGCTATACCTTTTTATATTAGCTCGTGGAAATTTTAGACTTACATCAAAACTTCTTTAATTAATTAAGTTTATCTATCAATATATTTTACTTAGTGTTAAATAAAAAAGTTATGACATTCGACTTTTTCAGAAAAATTTCTGAACAGAAATTGTATAAACTTTTACAAATTGTATGTGAATAGATATATTTATTCTATGACATTTTTCGGAACTTTACGTTTGATTTTTTAATAAAATAAAGAAAGTTATTTTGATTAGAATCAGTAATTAAAATAAAGTAATTTAAACCCCTGCGAAATTTTAATCTGGGTTCATATTAGCAAAAATTAATGTAACTCGACGTAACCATATACATTTTCTTTGTTCGCTATTCTCCATATTTTTAGAGATCAAACACCAGTGAATTAACAGGTAGACGTGTTCAGCATTTTTTAAATGCTACTAAATTTAAGTACTCGAAGTGAAGTATGTAAAATAACAAATATTTTATTCTTAAGTCATGCAATTAAAATTACTTATTTTTTATTACAAAAAGATTCGCTCATTTCTTCGTTTAAATAACTTTATAAATTATAAATTCTTTGAGTTGCATTATTTTATTTTATATTCTTTCTGAGTTACTAATATGTATTGCGTCATCGTCGACCTGTTCATCCATCAATATTTATTATAACTAATAAAAAAAATTGATACACTGCTCGCTTCCCCTACAATAAATTTCTCCTTTAGGCGGTTTTTTCAAGTTACCTGTTGGACAGGTGCTTAAGAGGTCCAAGACTCAAGATCGAAGTAGCGCCCAATGCACCAAGATTACACGTGTTAGGATTTCGCGCGCCGTCTATTGTGACTATCGGCAGAGCGAAGTAGCCGCCTGTTTGAGCACTCAACTGCGACAGCGGTATGTAACTTTGGATGCCAAGACTAGACAGTCGATTTAAAGTATTAGGCGACTTGAGATCGACTACAGGGAGTGCAAGTTCGATGTTGCCGTTCTGTTGTAACGTCGTGTCGACCTCCTTGTGATAAGTCTTCTTGTGCGTGGCCAGGGCTACCGCTGTCGGATACTGCGCGGGACATAAATTACACCTGTAATAAAGAGATTCACGATTACAATTTTTATTTTGGAAACTGGCATTTTTTTAACAAATTTTTATTTTAATTCAATTTAAGCTTACTTGTGGCTTAGTTTATTCGTTGAAGTTCTGTGAGTAAGCATGTGCTGCTGCAGTAATTCTTGACTTTGGAATCTTTTGTCACAGACTTGACAGGTCAATGATTGTAACATCCTGTAGAAAAAAAAAATTAATTAGAAAAAAAAACGATAATTTGCTAATGAAAATAAAAAACAGGTTTTCATGTTTTTACCTTGGAGGTCTGCCTCTTCTAACCACCGGCGGAAGTGAAGGTGTATCCTGAGTCAAATCTACTGTAGGTGGCCTAGGTGGCCTCTCTATTTCGTTTGTTACTTGCTTGTTCTGTTTGTTTTGTGGTACTGCAAATTGTCCCTGCTGTTCCTGTTGTTTCCTTTGGGCACTAGCAGCTGGGATGATGGATATGGCAGAATTCAGATTCAAAGTCGATACATTTAGTTGCTTCTGCTGTTGAGATTGTTGCTGCTGCTGCTGCTGTTGTTGAAGCTGGCTGTTTTGGTCAAGAGACTTCTTGTTGGCTGCTGGAGTGACAGTTATACCACGAGCTGCCAGAACATTTGCCACAGCAGAAGCATCAGGTTTCTTTGCTCCTTGTACCATTGCATTGACTTGTGCTGGATTATGACCTTTATAGATTAGTAAACAGAGAAACATGTTTTTTCGCATTTGTGCACTTCTCCATTGATGATTGACATTGAGATATTGAAATAAGGAGAATAACTAAATGTGCACATAAAATATAAAAAAAAAATTCTTAACAATCTTTTAAATAAACAACAATTTTAAAATAATTAAAAAAAAATTAGATATTTAAATATATAAATGAATAATACATAAATATTACATAAACTTAATAATAAACATAATAATAATTAAGTACACACCTATAAAAATAGGAATATATAAATTTCTTTTGTTTATCATAACAATTTTAAAAAATACTTTATTTATACAGTTAAAAATTTTGTGTAATAAAATCAAGAAATACCCACACATTGTTTAAAAATAAAAATACACATACTGTCTAATTTATTTGCACAATTTTTGTATTATAAAGTCAGACACACATTACGAATCGCAAACAAAATCTGATTTTCAAATGTGTAATAAATAAAATACATGATATAAATTTTCTTGCTATTTATAAAATTTAAAAAAACACCCATATTTAGCTTTTGCATTTTGAGATTTATTAATTTAAAAAAATATTGTTTAAAAATCTTCAAAATGTAAAACGGGCAAATAAAATTTAATAAATAAATACAGAGAATAAAATATGAGCATTAATTAAAAGTTCTATATTAAAAAACTAGTTAGATATAATTAAACTTTTCTCTGAGAAAAAAATTTATGCTTGAATTTCAAATCCAAAGATATACAATAGATTTTTAGGTGTGTACAAAAATATCAACGAAAAGAAATTTCACGTACCAGGCTGCCTAACACTAAGAGTAATAGAGTCTGTAAGGTGAATGGTTGAATCATTTCTATTTCCTTGTTGTACAGAAGCTCCACCTTGGACGTTTTGAATAACAGGTAGGCCATCATTCCTTTTTTGCTGAGCAATAACATGGCAGTCAGCATCTTCGTTGCGATCAGGCAACAACACATCCATGCGTCGCTTGGGTGGCGTTCCTTGTTGTTGTTGCTGCTGCTGCTGCTGTTGTGATAACTGCATAGGCTGAGGTGGCATGGGTCTCTTCAAGCGAGCTCTAGGTACTGGAGCTTGAGTTGCAGGTGGTGGTTGAGGCATCCTTGGAGCTCTGTATTAAAAAGTTAATTAAAGATATAATATATGTTTTAGAAAAGAATGTTTTGAAAAACATTGTTTATTGATTTAAATAATTTTAAAAATAATTGTAATAGATTTTCTATTATAAGTACATATTAACAATTTATAGTTCATCATACATTTAGTGATATGATTAATCACTACTAATCCTTATTTTATTCTAAGATGTTATAAAAATTACCGAAAATCAGTAGCAAATACCGCATTCGGCCCGCCGATTGGTTTTTTGCTATTTCGTTTAACGGTTCGTTTACCACGTTTAGTCGGTTTAGTCTTCGTCAAGTCCATTTTCGAACTTTGTTAGCGGGTATAAGTGCTAGGTATATCACTTAAGTTTGAACCTCTTGCCGCTTACGATAAATTTGAGTTGACTTTTGAAGGGCGCGATTAGGTTAGGTAATTGTATATATATGTAAACACCGGTTTGTTTTGAATCACATTTGTATTTATTGAATGAACTAAAGTCTATCTATGAAATTGACTTTTTAGGAGTAAAAACCTATTTCTGTTAATGTAGTCATTTTTATAATCTGCATTTAATCTATAAGTATTAACTAAACAATTGAATATTGAAGCATTTCTAAAATAGTGTCTAAATCAATTAATTTGAAAATCCTCTAGCATTAAATCTATTGATTTCAACTGTTGAATGATAAAGCTAAATAGTGCTTTTCAATTATATTAAAATAATCATTATATGCAATTTTAAAAACCGACTGTACATGAAAATATTTTTAAAATTCTATTTTTTTTTATTATGGAGCACATAATTTGCTACTTTTTATTTTCATTTCTTATTGTATTCCTGGATATACTGGATTTTAAAAACGTTAATTGGAATCATAAAATAATATTTTAAAGATCACCAAATTTTAATAATGATAGCAATAACAACAATGATTGACAATAATAAGATAATGTATGTACGTTAGTAATTTATAAAAAGAAAGTAACAGTTAAAAAAAATGGTATAGATTGAGCTACTTTTTTTAATAATCCAATGAAGTTATAATAAAAAAACAATAAATTAAAACAATTTATTAAAAAAAAAAATAATTTTCCAATTCATTTAACGTTTTTTTTTAATAAAGTTGAATTAAAGTCATAAAATTTAATTTTTTTACTTGAACATTTACTTCATAATTATTCTTTTTTCTAAAATTTTCAAAATCATAAAATATATTTGTTTTAATTACAGATTTTTTATTAGTAGTAAATACTGAATAAATTAAATTTGATTTCTAATTATGTGAAATTAATTAATTTCTCATTTTTGTAAACAATAATAGTTATGACTGAATATGAAATCTATATGAAGTATACTTTATAAGTACTAAAATTACAATTTTTAATAAATAATGTTTTTATTTTCAAATGTTATTTCATAATCATACTTTAAATTTTTCGGCTTTTCTAAGCATTTACCTTTTTCTAACAAGTTCTCAAATATCGAAAAATCTCGTTATTTTTACCTAAATTACATCAGGCAGGGTGGGCTTCAGAAGAGAAAAATGGAAAAAAATTCAACCCCACCCAGGGTATTGAATTTTTTTCATTTTTTCTCTGTCAAGCACACCATGTACAATGTGAATCCGATAAAAATAACGAAGTTTCTCCATATTTCATAATTCTATACTCAAGAAAAAAAAACGTAAGTATGATTTATTGACTAAATGAAAAACTAAGAATATTATTTTTCAATTTCCATGAAAATTATTGTATATATAATAAGAATTAAATCAATTATAGGACATGAATTTTATAATGTTTAAATACAAAAATTCATAAAATTTACAATAAAATTACCTTTGACCTGGAACCATTGCTGGATATCTTCCTCTAGGCATCTGTTGAGGTATTTGTGGCTGCATTTGAGGCTGCATACCCATCTGGTAAGGATTGCTGCCATACTGTTGATACAAGTGAGCTATATGGGGAGGATAATGTACTGGTGCCTGTACCCTGTACATAGGTGGTCTGCCAGGTGGCTGTTGGTAAAAGTTAGTTCCTGGTGGAATCATAGTATTTGCACCAGGAGGCATGGCTCCAGGTATCTGCACCTGGGGGAGAGGCATTCTTTGCACTTGCTGAGCTAGCTGTTGAACTGGAGCTGGTAGTTGATCCAAATTCACTGGCGGGTATACTTGAGGTTGCGAGCTAAACGTCGGAGAGTTGGTGTGTGGCGAGGTCATGGGTGAGTTTCGAGGAGGATGTGCTGGTTGAACACTGGGCGAATGTGGTGACTGCGTGTTCAGGTGAGGCGAGGTTTGATTAAGGTGCGGCGAGTGTGCGTGAGGAGAATTTTGAGATAGATGATGAGGAGACATATTACTGAGGCTTGGAGACACAGGTGCCCCATGAGCTTGGGCTTTGTGCACTGAAACTTCCATTGGGGTAGTAAAAACCAACGAACTGCAGTCTGGTATGTTGCACTGATAGTGGCCAGCCTTAGATCTGTGGGCATCTAAATGAGCTATATCTTTGAACTTTTCATTGCACACTCGGCACGTATTGACGGTTTCAGCAAGCTTCTCGAGAGAAACATATTCAGTTTCAAAAGGCTGTGAATTGCTGGACAAGTTGGATTCGTTTTGATTGCGCTGATGTTCAAGAAGGAAATTTTGGAGAAGAGAGCCAGCAGCCTCTGCATTGTCTGGAGTATCTTTCTCCACTGTCTCTTGACTGTCATCTTTATCTTTACTGCTGCTGGAGTCTTCGCTGACTCTGTTCCACCTAAAACTAGAACCAGAGCCTCCAACAGGGACAATTTCTGTTTCTGCTCCTTTTGGTGATGAACTGGTTGACCGATCAGGCATTAGAGCTGATTTTGGAACTATGCTGATTTCACTGTTCCCCCTAAGTCCTTCAATCGCATGTGAAGACTCATCCTCTTGTTCATTTTGCTCCTCTTCTTCTTCTTCTTCCTCCTCTTCTTCCTCTTCTTCAGCAGGAGTTTCATTGGGATTTAGGAGATCAGAGGATCTGGAACTAATGTACCTAATGGTGTAAATGATTACATTTAGATGAAGCGAATGCACAAAAATGGCAAACTAAAATGTAATAAATGCAATGAAAACATGAATAAAGTAACAGTAAAATATATCAAAATAAAATAATTAAATTAGAATTACTGTTATACAAGCACAGGCAAAACCTTAAATACAAATTTTTTTTAAATTAAAATAACATAAAGAAATTATATTTATATTTTAAATTATTTTAAAACATAAAGATTAAAGTTATCATAACAAGCAATATAAAAAAATGAATTCGATGATAAAGCAATGCTGAGTGTAAAAGATTATATAATTTGCTTAGGCATTATTATTCCTGGATAAGAAATTATGTTTACCTTGATTGTTCCCCTAGCTTCTTCAAATTTTCAATGGTCTCCCTACATGTTGCTTCTAAAGCATCAGATTCCTCAGGATCTTCATTCTCAGCTGATTCTGCTTGATCTGGATCTGGATTGCTAATATTATCTGTTTGTAGATCGTCAACATTTTGATCTTCCCTCTCCAATGGATTGACCGAATCACTCCCAACCCCAGAATCTCCCTCGTTATTGTCCATTAAAGGTCTTTCCGAATTTTCCAAAGGATTTTGATCAGGTTCAGTTTCAAAATTTTCATCCTCAGAATTATTCTGTAACAAATATTCAAAGGTTATTTTTATTTTAAAAATAAACAAATAAATAAATCAATTTTTTTAAAGACAATAGTTTTGTACCTCTTGATCCTGATTTAGCATCACATTTTCAAAGGACTGTTCGGCGGTTTTTTCCTCCTCCGAATCACTCTTGCTGTCATTATCTTGTGTTTCAGCCAGCGCGTCGTACTTTATAAAACTCTCCTTGTCTAAATCAAAGTTGCTAACAACTGTAAAACCCTCAGATACAGGGGATTTCTTCAGTTTGAGCTTTAAAGAGTCGCACACTGGACTCTGCCTCTTTAGTGTTATCTTCAGGTTGCCTTTTTTCTGCTTTTCCAGCCAATACTGATCACTAGGTTCCCTGTTCCTTGCCGTCTTTATATTAGCTATCCTTTTCAGGACTACTCGTGGTTTACCAAGATGAATGAGCACATGCGTTTGAAGATCCTTTTTGTTCAGAAACTTTTGCTCGCAAATCTCACAGCGCTGCGACTCTTCTGGTGATAGTGGCAAATCGTTGTCTGTAACACCAATTTAAAAAAAATTTATGATTATTTTTGCCACACAATTTCTTTTTGTAATTTATACTAAAATTTGCATTTACACTGCTTTTAATCACTTAAACATCAAGTTATCAACTAACATCATTTTTATTATCAACTATAAAAGCCTAAGTAGGTCAATCAGATAAACACTCGATAAACCAGCACCAATCACCCACCCAATTCCCCCTAGTAAAATGAAACACCCCAAAACGCCAAAAACTCAAAAAACATCCATCAATCCCAATCCCGCAATAAAAAAACTAATTTCGGAACAAGCCACCCACCAACCGCTAAAACCACAACGACCTTCAAACCCCATCTTAAAAACAATAACTAAACAAACACTCAATCAGACATGTCATCCCGTCAACATCGAGTCTCCACTTCAACACCCACCGGTCGAGATGAATCATCAGCGTCCCCAGGGCGGCACTTCAGCCGCGCTCCCAGACCGCAGAGCAGCGGCGAGCTGCTCCTCTCCTGAGATCAGCTCGTCGCTTTTGAGGTTAATTCGCGCAGCTACACCGAAAGAGTTTCGAGAAGCTAAGAGTAATGCTTGTGTATATAAAACCTCTGTCTCCCTCTCGCGCTGCACGCGACACGACGTCTGTATACGAGAGGAGACAGAGACGGAGTGCGCGTGCACGCGCCTCTATTTACATGCGCCCGCACAAAGACAGCGAGCCTCGCGAGATAGTGAGTGCAGCTCTCTCCCTCTCTGAAATCTACCTGTGCGAAGCGCGCGCTGCGACTCTGCTGATGCACCTCTCCGGCGCTGGGCGCGCGCGTCCCCTGAATTCGCGAGCGCGCGCGTAGGTGTGTGCCTATAGTGCCCCCTGTCCGTAAGTGTATATATACGCCTATCTCACTCGCTCTCGCGAAAAATCGTATATATATAGAGTGCGTGCGCGCCGCGCGCGGGTTATATGTATAGTTATATAGTGTCGCAGGCGGGTAGAGCCTCGGCCAATCGATAAGCCCGCGCGCTCTAAAGCTGGGAGCCGGTTGGCGCTGGCTCGTCCAGGAATCGGCCAATCGGCAATTCTAGTGCGCAGGCGCGCGCGCCCTCCGATATATGCATGCAAGAGTGAGAGAGAGATAGAGGGAGAGAGAGAGAGAGAGGTAGTATCGTGCGGGTATTAATAAATCTGCTGCGCGAGCCCGCGAGGGAGCATATATAGCGGGTTATAATAAAACGTCGTTATACGAGCGAGGTTCTTCGCGGCTGTTTTTTTTATTTTTTTTAGCGACACGCCGAGTTGAGTTGAGAGTTATTGCGCGCTCTTGGGAGAGAATAAGTATGTGGAGTTGGTGAGTTTTCTTTTTTAGCGGCAGATATGCTGGAGAGGGTGCGCTGATGTTGCGAGGCAGAATCGCTATGTGTATCCATGGATAAGTGATGTTCACTGATTTGCCGGTTGTTTAGTATTTTTTGTTGTATATAAACTTTTTTTTGCATAAAATAATAGTAAAAATTGTAATAATAATGATGAAATAAGAATAATAATCTGGTAGAAAAGTCAAAGCAATTACACTGCAATTTTGCGGCAATTCGCTTGCATGCACGAAAATTGCAGCAGCTCATACGCGGTCTATTTTCGACTTTGCTTATGTTTTTGATGCTGTCAGGAAATTACGTCTAGACCATGCATGAACAGGG
>JAPYZB010001773.1:0-18749 GCA_030522745.1 Eupelmus kiefferi | reverse complement strand
TAAGAGAATTAAAACAAACAATTAAGTATCTAATAAGTTAGGTCTAAGTTCTTTAAGTCAATATTTATTAACATATACGAAAATGAATAAATGGTTTATATCATAAATTTCAAAATTAAAATATATTCAAAATGGTTAATAATAAAGTCACTGAGTTAGATCACATAATTTGATGATTGATGAACATGGAATAGCTTCTTAGATCAAAATACCAATGGTAAAATAATTGACAATATGTGCTCAAAAAATATTCCGATGTACTTAATTTATTTAAAAATTTTATTTGCGTACTATTTAAAGCATTAGTATATTAAAAAGTAGGCTATGGGTTGCTGAAATAACAGTTAAACCAGAAAAGATTCAGCTTGTACCCAAAAACACTGGGTTATCGCTTTCCAATATTAAAAAAATACTTTGAAACTGATTATTATTCGTTTGCGACTGCTTATAATCATTAGTGACAATATTAACAAAGTGCTTTCTTCAAAATTCCAAAAAAAAGAATCACAATCCTTTGTCGCCGTTCAAAGCAAATGAAGCCGACCCACTTCTCTACAAGACAATCCTAAAATTAAAGAAAATTACCGGAACCTGAAATGCCAACTAAAAAGGGGAGCTTCAAATGATAATCCAGGGCTCCTCTCCGCTGCTTAACCCATTGCAAAAGCGCAAACTCTCGAATATGCACTTTATTGGACCACTCCTCTTTCATCGCTCGTTAAACCCGTCGCTGTCGTTAAACTCGGCGAAGAATAGAGCGGAGGAAAAAAAATTAGCGATAAGACGAAAGCCGCCACTGCCGCCACCTACCGGCCTCGTAATTCTTTTTACGTCCTCCAGAATAATAAAGGGAACGAGGTATAGTCGCAGCGATAACAAGAAGCGCAGGCGGCGCCCCGGCAATCCATTTCGGTCGCGCGGGGGGCTCCTCTCGCAAATTGAATCGCGAGAAAGAGAAAGAGTAGACTGTACCTTTAACGCGATTGTTTGATCGAGGCGAGCCTGACAATGCGCTGAAACAATTCGATTCGCGTTCCTAATTAAAGTTGTTGGCAGGAGCTGGAGTTCGGGTCATTAGTTGTCTGGCTGCGCGCGCGCGATCGGTTCGATTCTTCTTCCGTAAGAGGCGTGTGTATATGCGCGGGACTTGTTGGGTGGCAAAAATCAGGAGGGGAAAGAGTCACAAAAGGGGCCGGCGAGTGAAAATGGGTCGAATCGTATTGGATTGTTAGGGAAGAAAACGCGGCTACAATGGACGGAGTATAATAGTAAAGAAGGCGAAATATGGGCGCGTGGGTCGGGTGACGGTGTTGAGAGAGCTTCGGAATTGAAAGGGACATTGGTAATTTTACATTTTTCGGGAGGGTCGATATACGTGTTTTATCTTGGACGATATTGTTTGTCGAATTTTTTGAGCGGAAATAAGAAATAATGCTGTTTTTTAATAAAATATGTTTATTTAATTATTTTATTTGAAAACTAAAGACTAAATGGTGTTATTTATAAGCTTAGTGAGAAAACTGGTATTGTATAGGCAAAGAAATTGTAGAGTTTATATCAAAACTTGTATACAGTAGAAGTAAAGAGTATGATGTGAAACAGTTTCCATAATAATTTGAATGGATATTTATAAGAAAATACAGTATCCTGGGGTCTGTTAATGAAAGTTTTAAATATATAGATTAATTAGTTTCTTTAAGAGAAAAGTTTATTAAGCTTTGGAAGTATGTATATGATTTCTTAAATAAAGTTCAATAATTGCTGTGTGATCTAATTTAAGGTAACTGATTTTTATGTATTAGCCTTCTCGATTGCTCGGAACTTTCAGTAGAATTTAAATGTTCTTTTTTTAAATTTATATCGAATACAATAAACAAAAATACATATAAACATTTATACATAAAAGTAAGCCAATTTGAAACGAAAATCTATTAGATAAAACAATAAACAGCTCTACATTTCTGGATACTAGAAATCGTCTCCCTTATCGAAACTCTCTTATCAACCCTCTTCCAAATCAATTTCTCAGGGTGGTGAAAACTAGCTAGAAACATATGTATGTAGATTATTTTTGTATATCGTATGATGCAAATACGTTCTGATCTGCTAATAGCTAACGAAATAAAAAATTTTTATTTTGTCTAAATAAACTATTTTTATTTTAAGGATTTTCTATCAACAAAACAAAATTATACTGTATTCAAACATTGAAAAAAAACCATAGATTATTAGTTTGAAATTGTGATGCTTAAAGGAACGCTATATATTATTCATTTTATGGCTCATAAAGATTGAAAGTCACGTGCAATTTTAAATAGCCATTAACTATTGATTTTCCTCCCATCAGTTTCAGTAAAAACATATTTGGACGGTTACAGTTTCCGTCTTCACTTCACGATTAAATAAACTGATACTGGAGCTTTATTGGAGTAATTGTAATGATTATCTGAGATTGGAAAACTTTCAGGAAATATTATTTTTATGCGCCGTTCATAATTAAATCAGCCGTGATTGGATAATTTTCAGCTAATGAACGTTCTTTTTTATTTCATATTTTAATAAAATATTTTATTTTACGTGAAGAGTAAGAAATGTCCTTCCTACATAATTTAATTGAAAATACAAAGATTTATTCACAATTTTCAAATTTCCAGGCATAGAATTTTTGTACCGCAACTAAAAATAATCTGAGATGTAGATTAAAAATCTATAGTCTATTCTTATTTAACTGTTACATTATTTCTATGAAAGCCTATCGACTATATATTATATTTGCATACTACTTGATATCATCGAATTCATTCATAGGACAAAAATAGACGATTAATATGGATGATCTATGACGTTATTGACCACATTATTATGCAGTGTGTTGTTGTCTATTTTGAAAATAGAAGCATTATCGAGTGGCGCCTAAAATAACTTTCGATTGGAGTAATCAAATTGAAACGGCAGAAGGTTTAAAGAGTTAAACGATAATTTAGGTCTAATGAATGTCACATCTAAATTTTAAAAGCTCGGATATATGCTATTTTAAAGTTGATAATTTTCTTAAACTAAATTAAATAACATATTTCGAAAGCGTTATTTCTTCATCACTTGAATAATACAATTAAAAATAATCAATGGTTCAAAATATTCTAATAAAAATCCAATAACTGATATAATTGCATATATTTTTGAACTAACGTTAATAATTTGATTATTAAAAATCAATACAAAAGTCATTTACTTATAAATAAAAGTAATATCGAAAAATATTTTCCTAAATTACAATAACGTATGAACCCAACAAATCCCATTTAGTACATAATATATAACCAAACTGACAAAACTCATCCAAAAAGGGTCTAAAAAAGTGAGCCCCAAAAATTATGAAAGATCGCCTCTAATATTTATGTTTGCTACCCGGTGCCTTCTTTTTTTCCATGCCACGAGAATCCCCAGGAAAGAAAAGGATATCCTTGCTTTACGGCGTCGCAGAAGGAAGGTCGGCAAGCCAAGTCTTGCGGAGCCCTGGGCCAATCAGGAAATTCGTTCTTTCGCCCGGATGACACTAAAGGAAACTGGCTCGGCCCGTATGAGCGAGCTCGCGGGAAAGTCGGTGAGAGAGGAGAGAGAGATAGAGAGAAAAAGAAAGAGAGAGAGAGAGAGAGAGAGAGAGAGAGAGAGAGAGTCGAAACTCCGTTTATCAAAGAAAATTCCGCGCGCTTGGCGCGTCGTGTCGTTGACTTCCGCTTCCGCGAAACAATAAAAGTCAACGAGGGAAACGAGCGCCAGGGCCATTGTGCCCATTATAAAAATTGTTTCTTTTTCTCTTTATGCTTTTTTGGTGAAACTAATGCAGAGAGGATATAGAAATCGAAAAAGTTGAGCTGATTTAGCTAAACTGGTCGTTTTCCACGAATAACGCTTTTCAGTTTCAGAGTATTTTCACAGCATTGCGCTGAGGTATACTTTAAAGAACTTAAAGAATATGTTTTATTAAAATTAAGTGATTGTATAATTTAAATGCTACATCTACCTGGGACTTTGTACATTTATTCAAATTAATAATGATAAAACGAGTTTTATTTAATTATAAGTCATTCAATTTTTTAATTTGTGGTTAATTCAATAAAGATATATTATCAAGAAAATACATTAGTTTAACAATTCTAGCTTCACACCTTTAAAAACATAAAAATTTATCTATAGACTGTATTGCACTCTTAGGATTTTTATTTTCCATACCACCAAGTGCGAGCCAGTATTCGCATGCAGATCGCCAGACGTCGAACAATGAGCTGAAAAAGTCAAGTATACCATGGGCTGTAAAAAAGTAGCATAAAAATGGTCGGCCAAAAATAACCTTACAATCGCGTAAAAATTTCCAGCGGCGCACCGGTGGCGCAACATTAAGAATTCAATACCAGTATTACTCTCTCTATCCCTTCGACTGCCGCGCAGATATTTTGCCTCGAATCCATAAAAAGAATTTGCATAAATGAATATCAAAGCTCGATATTAAAGTCGACGCGTCCATCTCGCTGGCACTTTCAGAAATCGACGAAAAATGCCTTATATTTCAAAGAGGGGCCCCGCTTATTAGAGAGGCTGCCGTGCGAAATTTTCATTTCGCCGAAAAGCGATACGTTCTCCGGCTGTTTTCCCGAACGTTATTAACGCCAGTGCCAGGGCAAGGATGAATGGAAGCAATTTTAAAAACGCGTGTGCGTGCGCACGGAGGTCGATTGATCATTCGAGAGGAAATAATAGAGAGGTGCGGAAAAATCGTAGAAAAAGGGAGATAGAGAGCCGGAAAAAAACGCGGTAAAGTGGCTCAGGGATAAAATGAACCCGCGTTAGGTCTCGCAAAAAAAACGCAAACTCACTCACGGCTTATATCAGTGTTAGGAAAGAACGGAAAGAATAACGAGAAATAGAGAGATAAAGAGAGAATAGTGAAGGAAAATATAGAGAGCTGGAATTGTAATAGTGGAGAAAGTGGGATGTGAAAAAAGTTGATAACTTCATAGTACAAACCAGAGGGAAGCGTAAAAGATAAAGTTTTTTGCAAAAAAGTTGGCTAGGAACGAAGGTTGCGTGCATGTAGCCATACCCCTAACCAGATATTTTCCAAGCTGCAAATGCAACAATAGCCTGGTCGAGTACTTTTCAGGCTAAGCGCATCAATGCGCATGAGGTGCAACTAAAAAATTCACTTACTGCTACTTTTCGGGGCGCGTTTCTGCAGCTCTCGATATTAGTTTTCATTAGCTTTCAGGTATTAACGACTGTACTCCATTAGTGTTTTATTGAGGACGTGGAAAGAATCTCTCTTTTTTTATTATGCAATTATATATGATGTTGCGAATGTGGGGAGAGTAAGTGAATTCATGTTAATTTATTCGATAAATATAAATGTATCAGAATTACTATTTACATTAATGAAGCCCTTAATGTGATACACATTGTTAACCACATGCTGTTGCGTGTGAATGGTTATTTAACGTCTCGTTAATCACCGATAATGCTAGAGCACGCGCGGGGATGCAAATTACTTTCAATACGTTTCTGAAAGTTAATGGAATATTTACAGTTTTACTGCAGTTTACTTGAATTATTGTACCGTTATTAATTTGGAATGAAATATAAAAATTGTTACGAATGTTTGTTCCATCAGTTGGAAGAAAAAATGTAATTGGATAATATTGGTTCCCGCACAGAATATTCAGCTTGTATTATTTAAGGCGTTTATTTATTTAAAACAACTAAATACTTTTACTTCTCTTTATTTTTAATTCAAGACAGTAATAAAATGTCGATTAAACCGTACTGTTAATCAGGTTATTAATAACTAATTTGTTGCGCAACGCAACCGGTATCAATAGTCTTTTGTTCGTTACTATACGCACATAGTCGGTTATACGTATATATTACAGAGTTACAATTTTAAAATCATAGAATTTAATACTTTGACTAATTAATCTTTGCATGTATAGATTTACTTAAACAATGATCTATTAAAGGAAGCCTATATTTTCGTTTTACAAATGTTTTAAACGACTTTGACAAAGGGTTGTCAACATTGAAATGGAAGAACGGCAACGCTGACAATAAGGAAGTAGTTTTATTTATTCAGTTAGTTAGACAGCTATGATTTATAGTTACAAAATCTGGTATTGCTTTTACTTAACATTAGTTAACAATTCATCAAATTCAAAGATTTCAAAAAATCAATTTCCCAAATTCTACTTCCACAAAAAAAAAATCGATCCGTCAATTCCCAACGCTAAACAGCAAGCTTGTTTTTTCAACTAATCTCCCGCTTCATTGAACCATTACACCGGAGCAAGCATCAAAATCAAGTCGGCCCGAGGCCCGCATCCGGGGGACTATCAGCGTCGTTTCATTACGCAGCGCCCACGTGTTGTTAGAGACGATCTCGAAATTGCGCCGATCCGCACGCGCGAGGAGAGACTCGACAAGCGACACAAGAGATAGAGCGAGACCTACATTCGACAACGGCGACAAGGCGCAATTTATTTGCTCGTCAGTCGCGCAGCGAACGAGCGCCGGTTGTTGTAACTCTCCTAGCTATAGCCTGGCGCGGCACTGTATTATAGAATGAGCCGGGGATCTTAATGGTCGCGCGGAGCATTGACACGTAAGTAGAAAGTGGCCGTGTTGGTACAGACGCGACACTTGTCGACGCTAGTGTATCGCTGAATAAGTAGGGATGTCAATGGGGAACGCAGAGTGCCGCGCGCTTAAAGCGAGAAGATAAATGAAATGTGCGTGCTTGCTTTTGACGAGAGGGAGAATGGAATAAGATAATATTTCTTGGTCTTGGTATAATTTTTAATAAAGTGCTTGGAGAATAAATGAGATTAATTTCATAAAAGCGTAGACGTGTATTTAATTAATAATTAATTGTTATGGATTTCTTTTTTTCCCATATTAAATGTTAAGTATTTGCTTTGATCTTTTATCAAAGTAAATGTTTATTGAAACACAATAAAAATACACAGCAGGTAATGTTAAATTTAAATATAATCTCACAAATTCGTACCGTGATTAAATCCTCATAAAGATCATCATCGACTAACCAAAAGCACACACGCTTCTAAGAACCTTATCTTCATCCAACACTCAATTTAATTAAACCCCCACCAAATCGCGCCTGTCAATGGAGAAATTCATTGCAACGCTAATTACTCCTTAGCTCGCTCATACCCAGGCCACGAAGCCGCCCCCGCGCGCTCACGATTGAAATAGCCAGTGGCAGTCGTCCGAAATCGAATCAATTGGCTGGCGTAGGTGGTCTCAATCGGTTTTGACTATTCGTGCTTGGCAAATGAATCAGACTACGCAGGCACGTGTTTCAAGCTACTGAGAAATTCTGGGCGAATCTTGCCCAGCCAACTTGCCCGAAGTGGTCGGCAAGTTAGCCGAGCATGTAAATGCATTAGACGCATTCCGACTGAGCGCGAGAGATGGAGAATTTTGAGTCTAGAAACTTAAGCCGGTTAGGGCGGGAAGGACACGTCCTGGTTATCCGACGCGCGCGCACTTAAGTTGGTGTACGCGGGCGGATGAGGGGGGGAATGTTGGGAGTAGCGTAGTCACCATGTGGTCGGAATCATTAGCGCGTGCGCGCGGCGGTTGGGCTGATATCGCTTCGGCGTGTTTCAATTAATAGGACGAAGTTCGGATTTACATATAAATTTGGAGTGTATTTCGGTTGGATGACTTTGCAGTTTGAAAACTTAAACTGCTTTGGGAAAAAGAGAGTTGTCGCAGTTGTTTCTTTGTATGAATTATTACGGAATTGTTGAGAGGAAAATAAATGCGACACTCAGAGCACAATAACAGATACATTAATCATCTTGGTAAAATATTCATTTATCAATATATTTATATTAATGTTTCTCATTTAAAAAATCATTATCGTTATAATATTACATCAATATTGAATCTTGCATATTATTGCTGCAATATTGGGACAATATTTACTTATTACACAATGTTGTTACTATATTAACTATTGCTATTGACGATTTTCTCCAATCCTGAAAACAAATTGCCAAAACGCTTCCTACGACATTAAATCTAATAATTCCATATTACCACTACAATCCTCACAATTCCCTCGCAAAGCTATACATTCTCGACTGTCAAAGCCTCGCCCAGATGATCTTATTAACCCCCAGCCAGATACGCTCAACGAAGCAATTCTCCCCTCAACGCAATATCCCCAACCAAGCTCCGATAACGTTAAAATTACACTCCCGGCAATACGCTCACTCCTTTGAAAAAGCGCAACCGGCCGCCGTCGAATAAATCGTCGCGCCCTCTTCCAATTAACAGGCCGGTTCGCGCGCGCGTCTTTTCAAGCGCGACATCGTCGCCGCTAAAAATACAGCGGCACGACAACTGCGCGCGCCATAATTCACGGACTAGGTGATACGCTTTCGCGGCCATTGTTCGGCCCGATTGTATGACTTCCTCTCTTCCAGTAGGCAACTGCGCGACAAAAGGAAAAACTGTCTCCGACGCGCTGAACAAAAACGCGAGCAATCGATTAATGGCGCGCCCGGGTATGTAGCAAACAAAACCAATGATGACAGCTCGGCTGGGTCTGGGTGTTTTATTGCGAGGGCGGGTGGGATCATTATTTCCGGGGAATTACGGGGGATACCTTGAATGCGTCATCGCGATGGAGGAATCGTCATTTGCGACGCTTCGAGCGAGAGCGCCTCGTTTAAGCGGAATTTCATTATCTGCTTTGTTTGAGGGCTTTAATATTTGCGATGTGCAGGCGTGTTTAAACGAAATGATGGAGCTAGTTGACGGGGATTTACGTTTATTCGCGCGAGCGGCTTTTAAAAAGGAAATTGAGCGTGTCAATATTGGAAGTTTAAAGGCAAGGATTTCTGCGAGTGATGAAAGTGTAGTGTAGAAGTGTTGACGCTCAATTTACGCTTTGTAATGAAGAAAACGATGTACTTATATTAAGATTATTTATAGGTTTTAGTATAAAATTTTGATTTACATAATTTTGATTACTTAATGAATTTTATCACATTTTAGAGAATAAAAATATAAATAGTTAAGCTCTTTTTTAATAAGAACCAGGGATGCAGTAATTATTTAATAAGACTCGTTTTATGATAAAGTAAAACGAGTGTGTGAATTTAAAATGTAATATTTTAATATTATTACATTTTTCTATATTGACAGCGTATAGGTCCATACCACTAAAGCTATCTTATAAAAAATACATAAAAATAGGTTTTTTAAGGGTCCTTCTAAAATGCCGAGTTTGTTTCGCTTTCATATTCATCTCTATTACAAAACTTCAAAAAAAGTTAAAATTTTGAACGACCCTCTTTCAAAAACGTCAAAGTTTCAAAAATGGCTATTCAGCCCCTTCAAAACTCAAAAAAACCCTCATTGTCGTTGTAAAAAGGAGCAACCGATCTGCAAATCGTTCGATATCTTTCAAAATTAATTATCCGATCAACGCACGCGAATCGGAAATAAATCCGAAACATAAAATACGAAACGAGATCTATTTTATACCGAGCCTCTTGAGCGAGCGCCGAAATTTTCGGAACGTATGCACACAGAGAGAGCCGCACGTGCTCGTGCCTCGAGCACTTTCGACTGCTCTCGAGGATACTGCGCTCGATACCAAGCGAAACACACGGGCCCGTCCTTCAGCCCAAATCGAAGAGGAGCCTTGAGTCGTGCGCGCGTTTCGATTGCCTCATAAAACCGTGCGCCCGAACGCAAAATCTATCCCTGTTTTGACAGTGATTACTTCGCTCGAACGCATCCGTATGTGTGTGTATGCATGTGTGTGTGCGGGTGTATATGTTTGTAGGGTTCGAGAGTCATTTCGACGATTTTCGATTTTCCAGAGCCGCAGAATTTGCAGTTCATCGTCGAGCATCCGGCGGGGGCAATATGCAAGCGAAGTGAACTCTGCGCGAGTGTTGCGCTGATTGCTCCTTTTTCGGATACATTTGCTTTGCGACTTTGTCGGGGTAATACCTTTTGAATGAGCGCAGGTAAAAAGTTAATGAGTCTGTTGTACGTGTGCAAAAATTTATTATCGATAACCAGTGTTAGCTGAAGTATGTTTCCAGTTAGTTATTTATGACAATGCGAAAGGAATTAAAAAAAAAACATACTACTTAAAAATTCGGTTTTTATATATTTATGAGGTCAAGTCGGATTACCTTTCAATAAGGTGCGAAAGTTTGAAAATGGTTTATAAAACTTTCAGTTTAAGTTTCCTACTAGTAGCTTAAGTTTGCAAAATGGTGTATAAAAAGCTTCACGCCTTCAAAAGAAATTGCAGAGGAGCTAACTTACTATAGAAAGAGTTTTTAAAGAAACTAAAAGCATTTCAATAAAATAAAATGAACCGCTTTATAAGGTGAATAGGGTAATAATGTACAAGAAATTGAATTCGTAAAACGTATTCTCATCAAAGTATATACCTTTTCCAAAAAGATCATCACAACTCTAAAGCTATTTCTAATTAATTTATTATATTTCAATTTGCTCTCTAAATTACATTATCATTTCATAATTCATCGTAAAATTAATACAAAACTTGTCAGAACCAGCTTAACGAGCAACCATCTCAATTAAACTAATTAATTCGAGCAGAGAACCAGCGCTAACTGAAAACCAATCGTTACATTAACATCCCTTTGATTAACGCCGCGGAGCCGCTTCTTTTCTTACATCATTTCCGAACAAAAATTTTCCGCTATTCATGCGGAAGCAGCTCTCTTCTCAGCAAGATCAATGGAAACGCGCAAAAAAAGATCTCTGGCTGCGAACGGGCGCTTCGTTACCCTTTGTCTGACATTGGCAAAAGCGCGGCGGTCGTGGAACGGGAGCTAGCATCGCCGGTGCTCGTTAAGTTCGTTAGAACGGTCCGTTCGGCTGGGTTCTTACTCGAGCGCAAATACAAATTCGCGGCACCGATAAAACCGACCGCAACTGGGCCGAGGTATTAATTCCTCTTCTTTTTCAAATTTCTGCTATTGGTTTCGTTATTATAATGAAGAGCGAGTTTTCTGGGTGCTGGATTGTGATTGTGAAAATAAATATATTTGCTCCGCGGAAGACTTTGCTTAGCTTTTAGATAAATAAAGGAAAGAGATGTTGAATTTTAACAAGGTGGAAGCATTTTTTAATCTATTTTTTCATTGATATAGAAGATTTGGATAAAATTGAGACGTAAGATACTAACCTTAAGGGACAATGATAAAAGCGAAAATGAAAAGCGCGTGCGCGTCCTTACGCTGACGACTTGTAATTTCATGACTGTAGATGAAGATTCCAAGATTAAAAGCGGGGACAGAAAAAAAAGAGAGAGGAGGAGAACGAATTTGAAAGAGTAAAGACTTGATGCAGTAAGTTGAGATTGGATTTTCCTTGATAGCAATTAGCAAGCCTTTCCAGTCACCGGGACGTTCATCATCGTCTCACGGAGGTTAAGGCTAAGTGAGAAAACGAGAGTGAGCAAGAGAGAAAGCAAAAAGGATGATTAAAGCCAGGGAGAGAGAAGCGTCTCGATTTCTCTGAATTTATTTGACGCCGGGAGTTCGCCCGTAAGACCGCGGGGTAAATGTATCTCGCTGTTCCCAGTTCTGGAACTTTAAACGGTTTTCGTAATGGAATTTTCCGTGGGAAGGCGATTGAAAAATATTCGGATGGATTTATAAGTTTTATATCGAAACAAAAAAAAATAAATAAAAAAATGACTAAGCTATATACATTAGCAAAAATTATTGGAATATAGCTCTAAAGTAAAGAAACATTCGTAAACAGCAAGGCAAATAAAGGTAATGTCCACAAAAAAAGAGAACGGCGCGAAAACAACTTTAATATCTTCTTCCACTGCAGTAATATAGTAAAAGAGGTTACTATTGTATAATTTTGTTTGGCCTTTGCGCTTTACAGCGATGAAAAAAGTAATAAAGTTAAGATAAACTCTCACTTACGCTCTAAACAACCCCTCTTTAAAAATGACTCTTAATCTTTTAAAAAACGTTTACACCCCGAGATAAGGCGCGTAAAAATTAAAGCCACTTCCTCATCCCTTCCCTCCAACCGCATTTTAATTTCTCCCTTCAGCTCTTAATCAACCCTGCCGGTAAAAACGCGAGCAATAGTTCGAAGCTCGTCGACTGCGCCGTAGCATCGAGAAAAAGAAACCAAATCGAAATTCCATCCCGCTCCAGAAAGCCCGAAAAGGCGAACTATCCCCCCAGCATTATCGGGCCGGCTTCCGATAAACGGCTCGGCAACATCGTCTAAATAAGTAAAAAGCTTTTTACCAGCCGGAGGCCGATAAGCATCGGCTGCAGTTCCTATCGCCTCGCGTGACCCGTGAGGCTAATGGCCGGGGGGTTGAGGAAAGATTCGCGGAATCGATGCGCCGCAGGCCGTCGTAATTAGTTGATGGCCGAGGTGTGGCCTCGGCGCTGGAGACGGTTCTAATGGTCGTCTGAAGGATTGAGCCGGCGGCCGCGAGGCAAATGAACTCGGCCCGCGTCAAACTTCGTGATTTAGCGCCTGGACTGCCGGATTCGCGGGGTGTATATCGGGCTGACGCGGCGGGAAGACGAGAGGCGTGCCTGGCTAAGGGTGGTTTAGAAGGGAGTATTACGTTGGCTTCGGGGTTTGAGGGTAAGTTTTTTATAGGCAGTGAGTTTTAAAAGTGGAAATGGGGGATTGTATATGTAGCTGAAAGATTGCAGTTTTGGTTAAAGCAGTTTATGCTATTCAAATGAATCGATTCCGTTATACATAACTTCTTTATACTCGAATGAAAAAGCTGTTCCCACAGAGAGTCGCCGTTACTCACGAGAAGCTGTGTAATTAATCATCAGACCTTACATGACTAAGCTAGATTTGTATACGGAACAATGACTTTGCAACAATCTCCTAGCGTCTATTAGAAATACTCTTAATGGTACGTGCATAGAGACGTCTACAGAAACCAATTAGCCCGGTACGATATACTTACAGCCATATAAATCAATCTCAAGATTCAATTATTCTTCATACACTTCTCCGCTTCAAACTATTACATGACGCACGTATCCAGACCCTCGGCAACTCGAAACAAAACGAGATTTCACGACCACTGAACCCAAAGCTTCCGGCCTTCCGGTCGTTCCCCTACTGAAACACGAGGCCACGTACAAAAACGATCCGGATTCATGTAAGCGAACGCACGCGCCTCGGCTTCCCCGAGCAAAACAGCAGCGCGCCGCATAAATAAGAGCGCGCGCGCAGGTGCGGAGAGTTTGGAGCTTGAAAGGGGGGGGGGGGGGGGGGGGGGGGGGGCGAATAACACGGAACTTATGCTCGATTCGCGGATAAGTTGCTTGGCTGGTCAGTTGTGCACTTGAACTGCGAAACGAGCATCGACGAGTTGGTCGAGTTCTGGAGGGCGCAAGATAGAAAGGGAGAACAGTATTGGAATTTGTTTATCGTCGGGGCTAATCGGGAAGTGCCGTTTGTCGGGATTTATGGGTACGGTAGGCGCGGGCGAGATAGGCTGGCGGATGCGTGTAAGGAAGTGGGCTTTGTTAATGTGGGAGGGTCGGATTGGGCTTTTGTCGAAGAGGCTGGTAATGGTATGTTTGGGGCGAGAGGGTTGGGTTAATTAGTTGGCATTGTTTTGGACTTTTACAAAAAATTGGATTTATTGAAGGCGGGCAGGTAATTTTCTTAGTATGAGATAGGAAAAATAGTTGGCAAGATGGAAAGACAGTTTTGAATTTCTGATAAGGGACAGTCTTAGATTATAATAACAATATACAACTTAAATCTAGGGATTTATATAGTAACTAGATCATACAGTCGCTACGCGGCCGGAGACTAGGTTAGCTATGGTTATAATTGATAACAAACAAAAATAAAAACAAAAAAATAAAAGAATACACCTTCTCAGCCAATCAGATAACAAATAAACTGTCAACAATAAAATATATATTAATTTTTTATAAAGGGAAGGGAAGGGAATATATGTTTATTTCAACTTTTTTATTTAATTCAAAAGACACTTTCAACAAAATCAACGATTATAATGTGTCCGCAATTTTTTGCTCGCTTTCAACACAGACTAACGCGCTGTGGCATAATAATACTTGGCTAACGCTCCGCTCCTGAAATGCTTTAATTGAATTAGCCAACTTTTCGATTGCCAGCAACAAATACGAGCCGCGCCGTACGCGCGGCCACCGCTGGCTCGCTGCTGTTTCTCTCGAATTGCTTATGCCAAAACCGCAAACGGCGTCAGGTTTATCCAACACCCGGCCGCTTGCGCGCACATGCACAAGCGAACGTAAACGTCAAATCGATTTCATTCCGGTTAGATTCAACTTCGTATTCCATCAACGCCAAATGGAAGCGGACCGCTGGGCGATTATAGAAATCGGGTAGGTGAATCAAGCGTTATAGTTGCGGTGAATTTGGGTTAAAGAATGCGTCCTCTAGAGTGGTTATGCATATTGTGTATTGGATGAGCGTTAAGGCTGGTAAGATTAAACGAGGTCAGGAGTAAAGGGCTGGATTTTTATATTTTTGTATTGTTTTACAAAGTTTTAATTGAAAGAAATTAATGACAGTATATCTGTGGAGGAGTATAAAGATTTTTTAACTTTGAAAAAAGTAAATGAAAATTTATGCTTTTTTGAAACTTATTGAAGATTTTATCAAGTTATACTATTTACTAAAAATATCCATTTTTCAACTAAAATTTTTCGAAATATTTAGATGTACTTTAGCTTTTTTCAATATATCGTTCTCATTCAAAATAACATAAAACATTTTGACTTTTAATATAATTAAGACATACATATAAACGATATGTAAGCAATTTATGTGATAAATTCTACAGTAACGTCACAATACAAAACGAGACGCGATAAATCAACTACATCTTGTGTACAATATTTCGTTTTACGATCTCGTCTGCTGGGGGATGAAAATAACTTTATTTTATTTGAAATGCGCACAATGGTCTTTGCTATAATTCCACAAGATTTTCATAAATCCTCTTCAGAATAAAATTTAATATCTGATTGGAAGATTTAATTGAACCAATTAACTTTTTTTTAATTCAAAAAATTTTTAATTTAATAAGTTATATTAAAGTTTAAGTTTAATTTAAGCTTTTTTAAGGGTATAAATGTGTTATCATATAATTTCTATTTCAGTGATTTTACAATAAATTGTAACAAGCAATGCTATTGATAGGTGTAATTTATAGATATTGAAAAGCCGCTCGTTTAAAAAATAACTATTTTAAATCTTCAGTGAACAGAAGTTTGGTTGTATCAATAAAGTTTAATTGATTCAATTAAGCCTTCCAAATAAATATCAATTTTTTTTAGAGTAGTTTCCGAAAAATGTTTTTTTTTCTATGTTTTTCTTAATTGCTACACAATAGTTTTAAAAGTCAGTTCAATTATTTAAAAGGAATTTATTCATTTTTTAAATACATTACAAACGTATTACTAAGTTATTTCATTTCAATCTAATTGAAATTACATTTGTATTCATTAAAATTGTAAATTTAACAATGAATATATTTGGCATATTCTGTTATTTGTATGCAATTTGTGTATTTTATTCCATCAAAAAATCATGATAAATTGCATTTTGGATGTTTTAATAATTTTAACAAACCCCTTTCTTTTTTTCAAAACTCACCAACACTATTAAACACAAACTGCTTCAACCTTATTCAAAAATAAAAACAAACTTTCAACTAAGCCAAATCCAAATCTTTTTTGCGCGAATCGCGTGTACGTAAGATGCAAAAAAAGAAAAGCAGCAGAAACCTCAATGCGATCAACAAAAGCAAAGCTGCACATAAAAGGTAGACGGAAAGACGCAAGAAACGCGAAAAGGGAGCGCAGTGCAGCAACATTCGCGCAGGGACGTATAAAGGAGCATTGCCTAAGGCAAAGGTGTATTTCAATTTTGATCCGCGCTCTCTCGCTCACTGCAAAAGTCAGAGAAAAGTTTAGGACCCCTCGGCACTTCTGCAAGATAATCCAGTCACTGGCTTTTGGTACTGGCAAGCTCGAGTTTGATCGCTTTCGTCCCAAATGTGTGTGAGTGTGTATCTGTGTGTGTGTATATATGTATACCCATATCAAGGAAAAATACTACGTTTCTCGCCTTCGCGCGGAATCGGGTTATAAGTCGGTTCTGTACGCGAAATACTTGTGCTAGTCTGAACGGAGAGATTTTCTTTTATATACGCTTACGTGTCTGCGTAGGAGGTTAACTGCAGCGTGTAGGTAGAGAAATAATACAGAAGGTTGAAGGGTTTAGAGTATAGTAAGCATTTAAACGGCTATTGATTCGATTTGAGCTGTACATTATCAGATTTCCCGTTCAAGAAAAATGTTGTGGAAGTTATGTGACTTAACTTAATCTCGCGTTTAAAATAAAATTATTGTTTATACTTAGCTTTTTTTATGTCATTATATGAACAATGTAAAAAATAGTCTCAGATATAGAAACAAAAAAGGGTTCAAATGTATTATTCTTTTTAACTTACGTAGCGATGAATCTCTATATAGTCAAATGATCGTTTCTCTTACTCACCTGTAACATACAAAGAAAACCAGAATTAATTTCCAATTAACAGATTAAAAAACCATTTTATTATATTAAATAACATAATTAAAAGGATCATATTTTTTTTTAACCGGAATAAACCGTTCTCAACTATTAAACATTCCACGCCGCTGAAACAAAAATTCCCTATTTTTTTCACTTAAAGCGGATTGCTCCAAATACATGGACCGTAGGTTCGCGCAGAGTCGCGGAGAGTGCATTAACCAACCGCGAGTTACACTGTCGGCGCTCACGCTTCCTGACGCATTAACGCATTTTGGCAAACGACGTAAATAACAATAATCGCAATTTTGTATTTTACCCGCCTGCATGCGGACTCTGCCCTCGTTTGGCCATTCGAGCGCACCCAGCCATGATAATTAGCTTTTGCGATATTGTTTAATAATAGTTTACTAAAATTTATAGCTGGTGGCGCCCAACAAGTGTTGCGAATTCGGGTGGGTTTTTTATGCGCGCGAAATGTTTTGTATGCAATATGCTGATGATCCGATCGAAGTTTAATTTTATGTAGCTGTGATGATTTATTTCTATTATAAATTTTGGATTTTATAAATATGTTGAGAATTTAAGATTATTTGGTTTTTAACTGATTTGTAGCGGAGTTAGACGTTGGTATATTCCTGAATTATGTAACGGATTACAATTAAATTTAGGCTAAGCAAGGATGAATCTAGCGCACCTCTACTAAGTTAACGAACTAAAACTGATTCGATTACACCTGCGAATTATAATTTATTGACTTAGACAGAAAGCTTTTAAAACCTATTTCCTGTTAATCGCCTTTAGCTTTTATAACAATCGAGGATTCCATATAATCGGCTTTGGTCGGATTGATTTTGTTTTTATTCCCGTGTCAGTCTCTTAATTTTTTTTAATTAAAAATTCTTGAAGCAGAAAAATAAAACAATCATTGTCACCGCTGGTACAACCAATCCTCTTTTCTCATCAATTACAACCCATCGAATCGTACATTTTTAATCTCCAAATTACCTCAAAACCAAACAATCCAATCCATAACGTTGACAATTCTTTCATCTCATCCTTTACCCACATCACGCACTCGCGCGTTCTCGCTCTTCCTGCAAAAGAGCTTTGAAGTCTATTGTGCCTTCCTTGAACGGGCCGTAATCCTTGCTCCGCAATATTCCCTCTCTCCTGTGCACCAGCGCCGTCAACTAATTTAGGATTCACAAAAGCTCGATTTTCCGGGGGTATGCGCGCGCTTGGCCGACTAATTAATTACGCGCGCTCGCCAAGGTCTCGCTCGCTCGTCGGACACAAAAGTCGAGGACGCGCATGCTGAGCGCGCCGGAGAAAGGACTTTGAGGCACAGAAGCGCTCGCCGCGGTGTTTTAGAGGTGCATCGCCAAATGAAATTACTGGTATTGTGATTTTGGGATCGATTGGTGAGTATTCAGAGAGATTTGATTCTATGGATTGATTAGATTAGGATATTTTGATTGGTCGCTGCACGCGCGATTGTTTTGGATTGAATTCGATTTAAAATTGGGTTGGAATATTATCCTTTGGCTGATTGATTGATTCTAAAAAGTGGTTTTGGAGAATGGACATTATGTTCTTTTTAGTTAGATGTTGAATAATACTAAAGTTTATTACGTTAACATTGTTCATTATAATATTATTATCGATGTACCCTTTGAGTTTTCGCAAGTCCCGGGGGTACGAAAGTGCATTAATATTGAGTAATGTTAATGTGCTACGAAACTCCGGTGAGCTTTCAAGTTTTATCATAGCAACTTCCCATTAGGTGGAATAACAACTTAGATAATTAGTAAAGTAACGAACATTATTTTGAAAAATAAACTTAAAATAACTTTGACTTAATGTTCCTAAATTCATTCAATCATAATATTACAACTATTTTATCAATTATTAAATTATTCCTTCATTTCAATTATTCATCCTACCAAATCAGCACAGCCTTTCAATGAAAGCTTCCCGCCTTGAAACTTATTAATTGATCCAATCGCGCGAAAACTGAGCGATCGCCCTCCTTAAGACCTCGTAAGACTCGGCAAGTACAGCGTACAGCGGAGCAAGCATTTATCAGCGCG
>JAPYZB010001772.1:0-23669 GCA_030522745.1 Eupelmus kiefferi | reverse complement strand
TTACCAGATCACTCGTAAAAATCCAATTTCAATGTCCGGTTGCTCAGCTATGCACAGTGACGTTCTGTGCCCGCGGAGGCGGCGGTATTCGGCGTCAGGGTAATCCGGTTTTCAAATCAAACGCGAACACGTGAATTTTAGTTTAAAAGTAAAAAGTAGTATATTCTGATTGAAGCATTGAAAATCCAATTTGTGGAATCACTCCACAATACAAAATTAAGGTGCGCTCGCGCCACGAGAGTAAGCTCGCGGGAAACCCGATTCCCGCGGGGAAAAAGCGCGAAAATAGTGCAGTGACGCGTCCCGCGGTCTCTCTCGCACTCACACCTGTCGCGCGTCCCGATCTTCTCTCTCACACACACTCATGCACGCAGTGACTCGCGCGAAGTACAGCACTGGAAACTGCAGCTGTTCTGCAGTCAGTGCAGGCGTCACACACTCACTCACGCATCCGCGACGGTTACGTTAAAGCTACAACTCTCCACCGCTGTGGAGAGGAACCGCACGATAATCCGTACGAAGCGTCGGAGGTAGGCGGCCGTGTACCCGTGCACACGTATATCTCGACGCGGTTGCCGGCCGGGCTTACCTCAAACAATTCGATAACTCCCTGTAGCTGGACGAACAGCTGGACCACCAAAAACCTCTGGTCAGCAGCTGGGGTCCGGGCTCTGCGTCGTTATCGCGTCGAATTTCACCGAAATCTTTGACGGTTGACGTTTGGCCTTCACGCGCGCGCGAAATCTTTCGCCGTACTAGCTTCTATCTCTCCGTCTCTCTCTCTCTCTCTCTTTCGTACACGCTCGACCGAGATCGGCTATCCTCGGAGCGTAGAGAGAGGGGCGCAGTCAGTAGCGCTCACACCACGACGCTGCTCCTGCGAGAAGTCAACACGCGCATCTTGTGATCGGCGCGCGCAATCGCGCCATCGCGTAATCAACTTGAATTAAAATTCGCGTTCGTCACACCCCCCTTTCAGATGCGACATACTCCTCGCGAATGTAACGCTCGATAATCTTTAAAGACGATTAAGCGAATTGGAAGGGTTACGACCGCGCGGTTGACCACTTTAACCCCTTATCCCGTAAGGGTAGGACCGCGGATCCGGAGATCATCACCATACGATCACCGGAGAATCACTCGGGCCGCTCGGTTGCGTCATGACGACTTTGTTCAGCCTTAGACCGAGGCGAGCATAGGTCGTTTTAATCGTGCGAACGACTTCCGTTACTGAGGAAATAGACATCACCTCTATATAACCCGTCCTCGGTAACCGGCGAGATTTCTCCTGTAGCTTTTCCGTAGCATACAGGAGAAGGCATCTGGAAGTCCTCAAGGGCCAATGTCCACACGAGGATGACATCCGTCCTGCTCACTCCCTGAGCAGTAAGGACAGAATTTCTGGTTGTAGCCCAACTCACCACAACCGAAACATCTTAACGGACCCCACACCTGAGCCCTGACCCCACACCGTATCCTCTTTTGGTCCTTACAATCTTGATCGCTACCTTTTTTAACAAGATTCTGATGGCATCTTCGATAATCATCGAAAGTGTTTGTTTTCTTTACAACGCCGGATTTAATGCCTTTGGCTTTTTTACAGTCTCCCCTCCATTAACCAAAATACTATACATTTCGCTCCGCAAGCCTATGAATTCGGTCATGATCTTGCCGCAGCATTCATCTTTCATCAATCCAGGAACATTTTTATTAACACATGGAATATTAAATTGATTGTTTTTATCGTAATCAGAAATATCAAACCTGTGAATATCTTCTTTCATTACTTCATACATATTGATGTCCTCGACTTTATATTTTAAACTATCAGTATCTGTGTAGAGAAGTTTGCATTTTTCTCCTACTCGCTGTTTTATATATGAGTAGTGAAAATCGTAAACTAACGTTTTTGACAAATCAAGGATGCATAGATTAACGTATATTGGCTTTTTGATTGTAATACTTGTTCTTTTCATCTGTATAGCAATCAAATTTTCATCGTTCTCGTTCGATACACTTTTCATAGACAGCGTTAATTAACAATTTGTAGAAGAGTTTTTTAAACTTGTTCTTAAGCTGCTTTCTTTTCTCAGTATTTAATTCCACGTAAGGTTTGAGCTACGCCTTCTGCTCAAAACTCAAAATTCTATGCACCTTTTTTAGTCTAAGTCTATTATCCAACGCCTGCTTAAGTGCTCGATAGTGAATGGCATATCTTTTCTTATCGTTTAGAGTAGTTTAGATAAGCTTCTTCTGATTTGACCCAGGTGGTGCACGATGCTCTGCACAAAAAGGAAAATCTCGATGTTCGTCGTGTAATTCCTCTGGATATTCCAAGTCTACTTCAGCAACGTATCCTATATTTGAATCTGCTGATGCATTGAAAATGTATGGATTCGTCTCATATTGAATCGATTGAAATTTTTCAATCGGTAAGTGTTGCACCATAGCCCACCCATAAAGATCATTAATATCATAATATTAGAGTGTCATCATTTTCTATTTTTCGTCGTATGAAGCACCCATGTATGGATTATTTGCCTTGGCATACCTATAACAATATTGGCTTATTCCTCCATCAATGCCT
The DNA here is from genome assembly GCA_030522745.1 of Eupelmus kiefferi. NCBI lineage: Eukaryota > Metazoa > Arthropoda > Insecta > Hymenoptera > Eupelmidae > Eupelmus > Eupelmus kiefferi. The sequence continues at coordinate 21,082 of JAPYZB010001772.1, read as the reverse complement.
GATTCAATAAACAGCATGTCAATATCGATAAGAAGTTCCAATTCCACCTTTATCACTTTAAGAGCTGCTGAAAATGTAAGCCCTAGGGTCGTGTAAAAGTGTGCAGGACATAAACCATAGGCTTTAAGAAATGTCTCCCGAAAACTTTCGAAGACATCTGCCAACAGTAAAACATCTATTTTTAAGTATAGATCCGAATATTCTCCTAAGTTACGTATATCAAACTTATCCCAAACTTGAACAGCGTGCTGATAGTCTTTTTCGGTAATGTTAGAGTCGGTTAAATAGTCTGAAGGATCCAACTGGTCGGTTAGCGAGATGGAATACGGCTTTGAGTGCTTATGACATAGAGTTCGTACATAGAAAAGGAGCGGAACATAAGGTGCCGGACGCGTTATCTTGAGCTTGTGAGAATTCTTTTGTAGTTTCATCAGGTAGAATTGAGCCGGACGTATGGTATAACACTCGCGTGAATAATGTTCGAAAATTTCCACATAAATACCCTCGATGGTGCATCAGAGATAATTTGTTGTATTATCATAATCCTAATCCTATCATAGATCCAATTATACATGAATTAGATCCATGGATATTTGTATTACCCTTACTAAATCGAGAAAAAGTACTTTCTGAGTCCCATAATACCCCTCAAACCGGTCACCTAGTCATAGACAAAACCTTCGCGAGAATAGCTAGCACGTATTATTGGCCGGGTTATTATTACGATGTGGCGTGTTATGTGAAATCATGTAGGGAATGTCAGCAGCATAAGTTATCGCAGCAGGCTTTGGCAGGATTAATGGGTGAACATAATATAGAGAAACCCGGGTTGGTAGTATCATGGGACCGTTACCACCTAGCAAAACTCAGAATCGCTATGTCTTAGTGTTTCAGGATGTCTTTACCAAATACGTGAAATTAAAGCCGTTACGAAAAGCTGATGGAAGGAATGTGATTAAGGGGTTAGAAGAATTAGTTCTACATCGGTGGGAGTGTCCACAGTATTTGTTAACCGATAATGGCAAGGAATTCTTTAATAGGACAATGTCATCGCGACTGACTAAGTACGGTATTTAAAAAACAACTATTTCCCCGTATCTTGCTCAATCTAACCCTGTAGAGCGAATAAACGGCACCCTTAAGAGTATGATTTCGATTTTGGTAAAGGAGGATCACAAAGATTGGGATCTGCACCTCAGAGAATTTAGCTTTGCCCTGAATACTATGGTCTACCAAAGTATCCCCTGCCTTTTTAAATTTTGGTAGACAACCCTTGCCTGTTGAATCCCTACGAAAGCATCTAAAGAATTCCGAACCTATCCAATCCCAAGATCCTGAAGTGTGGTCTCAAAGGATGCGGCGTCTTCTGGCTCTGCACGACCTTATTAAAAGATAGTTGGAGAATGCTAGTGCAAAACAAGCCAAATATTATAATCGTGGTAAAAGAGATGTAGAGTTTATTGAGGGATATTTGGTTCGGAGAAAGAATCATGTTCTTTGTTCCGCGGCTCAGAATTTCGCAGCTAAGTTAGCACCAATATTTGTGGGGCCGTGTAAAATTAAGCTAGTAATATCACCAGTAGTGTATGAGTTGGAGGATTTAGCATCTGGGAAGGTGCATATTGCGGATTTAAAGAAGTATATTTCGCCACGCGGCCAGAAAAATACATTATCATTAGACGAAGAGGTCCCTATAGAGTGTCCCTTAAGCCCTAATTATTTATTACAGGTACTCAATGGAGCGAATGGAGCTCAACCGAGCACCCGCCGGATCGGCTGATGACCGGATCTTGGCCCAACGGATGAAGTACGGCAGTCAAATAACGGCTCCGAGAGGGGGTCGGGCCTGCAGCGACTTGCTGCGGTCCCTGCGACAGGAAGGGACGCCGCGGAGGCCGTTGATAGCGGGGTTGGGGGAGCTTGAAGACGTCCAGGGAGACCTCTTAAGGTCCGGAGAGACCGAGAAGGAGAGGTCCCTGGCGCCGGAAGACCCCATGGACGACCACCAAAGAATTCGTCAGGGGGAGGGGGTGGCGATGATGAGAGACCGGAGGGGGGAAGGTAGGTACGGCCAAGGTTGTCAAATGGGACGGCGCAATGCGGACCCGGCTTGCGCTAAATATGGTAGAGAGTCCCCAGTAAACTTTAAAGTTAAAGCTCAAAAGAGCGTGCAGTTTAATCTTCTCTCCGGTCAATTATCCGATCCCTGGAGAGTACGGCCGGAAAGGAGTCTTCCGGCGTTGGCCCCTCTGGGTCCTGTGCCCTCTTTTCCCTCGTTGTCCCTTTCTAAGGCCCCGGTGAACCCTTTTTTTCCCCCGCTGGGTTCTTTCCAACCCACGAGCACAGGCGCTCCCTTTACTGTACAAACGGGAACTATTCCCAAGCAGCTTTGGGCACGGAGATCTTGATTGGAAAAGAGCTATCCCTTTTCTCATGTCCCTCCGTATTTTACCTCCGTCTGACTGGCCATCCTCGGCGCGGATTGTGGTGGCGGCTTCGGGTGCTGAGGCTAGTGGTGATGCATTGGCGGCGGCTCCTTCCCAGCAATGCTGGAATTGTGGCACTGTTGGTGCCCAGCGGTGGTCGAGGTGCCCGAAGCCTTTTCAAAAGTTTTGTAAGCGCTGCGGTTTTCAGGGCGTAAATGTAACTGAGTGCATGTATTGCTAAGAAGCCTGGAGACTGCAGTACTGCAGGAAGTGCCTGGGATAGGTTCAGTCGATGGAGATTTTTTTTTTGAGCCCTATAACCTTACAATTCCATTATTCTATAATCCATTAGTTTCCTTTTTAGTCCTGCGATCCCCTTGAATTTCTTTTGAGCTAAATAATTTTTGAATATTTCCCTTTTGAGTCCTATGATTTCATATCATTTCCTTGTTGAGCCCTATGACCTCATATCATTCCCTGTCGAGTCCTGGGATTCCTTACGTCGCCCTTATGAGTCTTATAAGTTAATGATTTCCCTTTTGAGCCCTATAATGTGTAGCATTACTTTTAAGTCCTTTGATTCCATATTCTTTCATGTAAACCTATAATGATCAACCATTATTAAGCACCATGAGTTTGTAAATTTCCCTGTTGAGTCCAGCGAACCCAAAGATTTTATTTTGTAATTAGTTTTTTTTAATTTTGCGAATAGAGTTCCTGTTTATGAGAATGTAGGTTGATGGTTGGGGAGTGTACTTTTGTTCACGTATAGTGGGCCCTTGGTGTAATGTTATGAGAATGAGTAAACGTTTTGTTTAAAAAGATTATCGTCTGGGATTGGGGATGCAGTCCTGCGGCTGTCAACTTGCATCTCTTTTAAATGACCCTACAGATGTTGCTTGTGTGACCAGTGAACTAAATAATTGGAGTTAGAAATATTGTTAGTCTGAATAGTACTATTCTGATATCCGTCTGTAATATATGAATTTTTGACTGAGTAGAATAGTACTAAAGAAGGCTAAGTCAGTGCCTTAGAGTCGACTGATAAACGTCCAATTAATAGTCTATCCACTGATGAGAAGGAAGGAAGAATAATTGATCCAAAGAAGAAAATTGAAAGAAGAAAAGCGTAATTATTGTAAGGTGTCCAGCCACTTATCGTTAGGTATTACAGTATTGCGGTAAGGTCATCAAGTAGGAATTAGGATAAATTTGAGCGTTTTTGATATTTTATGTTTTATTATACTTTTTGCGAGTCTCCTCCGATCTCCACAGCACGTTTTATTTGTATTTGATTAGATTTTATTTTTATTAGATTAATTATCCGTGATGCACCGTATAATTAAAATGTGGGGAGGGGGAGTTTGTGACATTGCAAATAGCAATGCACAAGAAAACCCTAATGTAAGGAGCGACTATTTGAAAATTTAGATGGAGAACGTCGTTGAGAAGTCATAGCTAGCACATAAAAATGCGCATTTCAGCTATGATCACCTCTCATGAGCGAGGACTGCCTACCTGGGAAACGCACACACTAATCCCACATCCCAATCTTGAGTCCTATAATTTAGATAATAATTATTCCTTTTTTTCTGTCACTTGTCACGCGGTTTTCCGTCGCGATCTATTAATTAAACTTTAATAGAAACACCGCGGCGGTGACTCTACCGCGCGAACAAAATACACTTTTCCATTCGCCGATGTACACCGAATTTCCGCTCACCACGAGGTCGGCAGTGCACTGAGTAGCGTGCCTCCTGGTGCGCAGCCTCGGGATGCGGGAAGAGAGGTTTCAGACACGCACAAACACACAGAAATGATCACTCACAAAATATCACTTTTTCCATTTATTGAGACCAATTTACGTAAATGATCCAGGTGCGCAGCACCTCGACGTCCTTCCTGGACGTGCTGCTCGCAGGCAGCTGCACGCTGGTCGCTAGCACTCGCAGTCGGTGCTGGCCGGCGGACCGACCGCACCACGTTTCGGGCACAACCAAGGTCGCAGGAAGATCAAAGACCTTCCGCGCCCATACGTTCGCGTCTCCGAAATCGTGATCTACAAATCACGTCGCCGCGCACAAAACTATCTCTCTAATTGTCGCAACGCGTGCAGACGATTAGGCGGGCCGGCGAATACTGCTCAATTCGCTCGCGCGCTCTCGCAGGCCCGAGACGCTCGTGGGCCACATACACACACACACATACACAACAATAAACATTCGGCGCCCTATAGGCTGGCGATCGCACTCACACATACATACAGACGCTCGCTTTTCCTCGCTTTCATCGTTGCTTCGGCTGCTGCCTTCGTCCTGGGTAGGGATGTCCGCGGTCAGCTGCTGCAGGGCTTGGGCCTAGCGCGCCTTCCGCGGACGGGCGCGCCTAGCTCCGAATCTGCTCGTGTTCAAACATAAGAGAGAAAGAGTAAGCTAAGAAACAATAATGTTTCTGGCTCTCCTTCTCTCTGCTGTGCGCGGGCCACGGAGACATGACGACGGTTTATCCGTCGCACACTATTTTTTAATTTTCCCCACAATTCTTAGCGTCACTAGCACTATTTATCTCTGGAACTGACGTTAGAAGAAATCTAGATGAGGCGTCTTTGGAGGTGATGTGCTGATATGCAGCATGTCCTGGAGTACGAATCCTGTTTAAGACTGTTTCAGGATCATTGGCGGAAGCAGTAGCAGTAATGCAAACTGGTAGAAGTTGACGTGCCCTGGACAGCTGTTGAGGAACGGAGGCTGGCTTCAAGTGAAACCTTAGAGACACTGCCATCCTTCTCTGTAACCTGTTCGACCTAGAAATAAAAAAAAACAGTTCAATTAGCTTGAAAGCTTATAGGTTATGAAACGTGGTTGGCTTACCTTCAATTATATCCCTGAAGAGAAGTCGTACAACACACTGTGGAGAATCCTGAAGAGTTCCTGAAGAAGACCAGCTGATGATGAATCTCGAGTACAGTTGTCTTGGAAGTCCAGAAGAGGATTCTTTAGAGTAGCGCGCACATGTGAACAATGTCGGGCGAAGAAAAGAGAGAGAGAGAGAGAGAGAGAGCGATATAGATGGTAGCAGTTACCGACGGTGTCGTTAGCTGCGGCGCGGCTGACTGAGAGAGCTTTCGCGCACGAGCGCCACTACGCATGGGCGCGCTCTCAACAGGTGCTAACGCTCTCTCTCTCTCTCTCAAGAGACGGCAAGGGACTTTTCGGCAAGCCGCGTAACAAGCGAGGTCGTTAGGAGATAAGAATTAGGAGTTTCTTTCTTTTGGAGTAGAGATTAGCTAGGAGGCTGGAGCAGTTAGCGTGCAGCAAGCGAAATATTTGTGAAAGCTGCAATTAGACGGAGCCAGCGGTAGTAGTGGTGAGTTCCATAGAATATTTAGGTGCATCTCTAAGTTATTCCCTTGAGTTTTTCCCTCTTTCTCCTCTCTCTCCAGTGTGTGCGCATCGGGCCGGTGATCAAAATGGCGTCGCAAATGTAACGTTGTAGTGCGTGGCCGTATCAGTGAAATGTGTCCGTTTTTGAATAACCTTTGAGATTCTTGTTCTGTTAAACCTTTTTCTTTTGTTTTATTTGCTGAAATTTTGGAGTGTGTGTTCCCGGAGTGGGGGGTTTTCGTCCCGGAGAATTTTGTCAGAACTCGAGATTGAACAGAGTGTTATCAGTGTAGGTAGCGTTTATTATATTGGCTGGCGCCCATTAAATGAAAGTGTAGAGAATATTGAGTTTCTTTCTAATAAATTTGTCAATATATATTTTTAACAGGTAATGTGTTACATTAATTAATAATATTATTGTATAATCCTAGGAGTTTTTTCTCTCCCAGCAACTCCAGCGTTACAAAATGGCGCAGCAATGTGGGACCGGCAAAATCTTAACTAAACTGTACAAATTTTTGAAATTTTCCGTTAGACAAATAAAGAGTTTTATGTAGTGCGACAGTGAATTTGTGATTGAGTTTTTAATGATAAACAAGCGAAAAGTGTTAGATAATTTTTGTCAAATAATTTTAATTTGTGATTATCAAGTTTTATTTAGCAAGACAAAACTTGCGTGAAAAATTTGATTATTTTGGAAGTGTTCGAAAAATTTTTGAGTTGTAGATTGTAATAATTGTGTGATTTTATTGCGGAGAAATTTAATACGAAAAATTTTGGAAGTTTTTACGAGTTTAAATTGTGTAGTTAAAATTCATTTTCAAGTTAATTTTGCAGATTGAAATATGTTTTGAGATATTTATTGAGTGCGCATAAAGTAAAAGTTTTTAAAGTTTTTTTAAGTTCGAGAGTCAATTCCCTGCAGAGAACCCTAGAGCAATATAATTTGTTTTTGCTTTTTGAGTTTCCCTTGAGTGAGTGTTCGCAAAGAAGTTCCGTGCGTGTCAACGAGTGCATGTGGGCCAGGACGCGCCATAAGGATGGGCATGTGTGCGAGTGATAAATGGCGAGTCGGGCACAGCACTTTCGCGTTTTAAATTGGCGGCCATGTTGTAGGCCCGGCAGTGTACTTGGCTTACGGGCCGGAGAGAGCGAAAGACCGCGCACACTCCACGGAATGTGTATCATCCCTCATCATATGTTTTTTATTTTTGGTTAAGTGCAGCACAATATTCAGAAATTTTCTCATTGGTATTGCCGGGGATTTTCAAGATTTTAAAGATTTATGTGATGTAACACAGCAGTTTGTTGGTTACAAGCGCGCGTACGTTTTAAGACAGAAAAGCAGCCAGAAGGAGAGTCCCTCCACCTCTCGTCTCAGGCGTCTCGATTGTTAATCGAACAATTATAAATTCATTTCTATTTTCTCTTCTTTCTCAACATTTTTCAGCTCAAGAAAGAACCGCATCGGCCAAGTCGCTTCGTTCCAAGGCATGCCTTCGTAGCTAGCGCTCCTAAACCCGCAAGATGGCGAGGCATAATAGCTGAAACGGTGAGGCAAATTGTACTCCAAAAATTTCTCTTTTCCGCCCTGGAAATTCCCAACTCTGTTTGACCAACTGCCGTCCGGAATACCATCAGATGGTCCGGCGCATCTTGCATGAGGGCAGTCTGGTCAAGTCGAACTTTGTCTCATGGCGAATTTTAAATATTCGTTTCACGATACGTTTTGATAGCCGAAGTGGAATTTTCCACTACAACATACTGGCCGCTCTGTACAATTCACAGGCCAGACTCAACGTAGCGGAGAGAAAGAGACAGCGAGAGAGTCGGCCAACGCAAATACATCGGGCCTTCGTGCCTCACAGCAGCGGCGCAGCATCGGAATATCGGCGCGGCTCGACTTAGTATCGCTTAGCTAATCACCGAGCGCCACGTCACATCGCGGAGGAGCAAGCCAGAGGTTCGAGGGAGCGAGCGGCCCAGGCCTCGAAGACTTTTCTTCTGGCCGTGGGAGCAGCAGGACCTGTTTTCTCCAGCAGCATCTACCGCGTCGTGAAGTTGCCATGTAGAATTTTATTTCCGCATAAAAAGTCCCGCGAGTGCTCTTTAGCCCGCTTATATTATATTTTTGGTCATTAAATTCGTACTTTCGTATTTATAAAATTAGTCGCGATTGCCGAATCGTGCCTAGGACTGCACGGACCGAAAGGCGGTAAGACTCGCGCTATTTTTCTTTATTTGTTTGAGCCTACGTTGAGGCATTTAAATCGGGCTAAATTGCCTTCGGCTTCGCGCGTCTTACTTCTTAAATTTCGTTAATTTGAATTTAACTTAATACGTAATTCGTTGCCAAACAGAGGTGGAACATCGTTCCAGGGGTAAGAAGTCCGCAGGACTCTGCCTCTTCAAGGCACATTTATTTGAATAAAACTTCTGTAAATTAATTGTTAATTTGAATTGAAATATTTAAAAATTGTAATTTCTTTTTCCTGTTGAAACATTGTAATTTTAGTTTAAGTGAAAAAGCCGAATTATAAATGTGCCTTTTTCGAGGCACTTGTTTAATTTTGTACATGCTTTTGAAATTAAGTTAGAAAGCATTAAAGGCTTGCTACGTTAAATGTACTATTTCTCTTCTTATTTATTTCATTTTATGTATTGTATGCTTGTATTGTCCTAGACCAGAGTGCGAATGTTTGTCTACTGCCGACGACCCCACGACTCTCCGAAGCTTGCTAGCCGAGGCAGAGTTGCGCTTCCAAAATTCGGTTTCGGAGCAAAAATGTATAAATTCATTTTCGAAGCACGAGAGGCACTGATCGTACTAAATATTTTATTTTCCAGTTTCTGACGCCCAGAGGGGAGTAGGCTTTCTGCCTCTTCCGGCTTTATATTAATTTTCATTTGCATTTTCTTTCCAAAAACTTAGCTATTCGTAATTCTGGTTAATCTAATTTAATTCTGATTTAATTTCAATTGTTGCCCAACCAAATAACCGGGGACACGCGGAGTGAATCCCACGCACTCCGTAAGCCCGCCGTTATAGTGAATTCATTTTAAAAGTTGGAGTGTGATAAATTTTTATTTATTTGGCTGACTCAAGTCATGTAATTATTTGATGTAGGTTTTTATTTTATGTCGGAAATTCTTGATATGCTTTTGAGGAGGTTTCAAAATAGGTTTTGAAAGATATTTCGCAGTGCTGAACTTTAAGAGAACGTTTAGTCAATTTTGAATGTTTATTTCCCTGTTGAGTATAAACCTTGGAGTTTTAATTAGCCTTGTTGTCCTATCGGTTTATCTTTTGTTTTGATTATGAAGTCCTCTCGAATTTTGCGTGTAATCTTGAGTTGCTCGCATGCTGGCAGCTTTGAAGAGATTTTGTTGCGTGAGCGGTTGGATATTACTCAGCGCTTGGCTTTCATAGTTTTATTTTTTTTTTTAATTTGGGTTTTCAGAATTTTGATTAAAGTAGATATTTTTTTTAAGTGTTGACAAAAGGGTAAGCAGGAGTGAAGCTGAGCTGTCGCGCTATGGGGGAGGTAAGCTGTCAGCATGAAGAGCCAAGAAATTGAAGTTTGTTTTCCTCGTATCTCGATGATTATAAAATTTATTCTTGAGTATCGGCGACGGAAAGCCTAGTGTCGGCCGCGGAAGTAAAGAAAAGTAAAACCCCAAATTTTAATCAATTTATTTTTCCCTGCCGAGATTATTTAGAGTTTGTTTTTTTATTACTTCCCTTTCATATTAAACTTTATTCTCGTATATCTACTACGGTAACACCTAGTGACGGCCGCGGGGAAGGTGCTTGAGAAAAGCGGCGACGGAAACACCATCAGGTACCGGCCGTGGAAGTAAAGAAGAGCCCAAATCTTAAACAATTCATTTTCCCTTTTGAGTTATTTTGAGTTCTATTGTTTTGTATTATCCCAATGATTTTAAACTCTATTTGAAATAATGGTGACGAAGAAGCCTCAGAGTGCCTGCCGCGTGAGATTAAATTTGAGAATAGCGCCGACGGAATTCGTATGAGGTCAGGAGTAAAAATAAAGTCCTTGAATATTTATCCATTTCCCTGTTGAGTATTTGCATTTTGAGAGTTTCCCTTTAATGAGTATGTTATTAAGTCCCTTCGATTTTAAATAGAGTAACGTGTGACTAATCCATAGCACCCAAAGGGGAGTAAACGAGTGAGGTGATATACTATGGATGCGTGGAGACTAGTAGGGAACCTTGTGATGTTGAAGGAAAATGAGTAGTGATACACAAGTTTCTAATAAATTTAAGTATTAAAAATTTCGAATGTAAGTGTTCATGTAGAGATAAATATAGATTCCCTTTGAGAAGCCATAAAGGCAGTAGAGATTGTGAATCCCAAAGAGATACTGGAGAATGCACTTGGAGTCGGACTCTAGCGTAGGTTAGGTTAAATTATTTTGCGAAAGACTGTGTTTGCGTTTTATTATTTCATGCAGAGATTGTAAAAAGAATTAGCGATTTTCCAGTAATTATTAAAGATTGACGACAGTCCAAGAATCCCATGTGGAAGGAAGGATGAGGACCAGTAATAAGAAGACTGCCAAGCAGAGAAATAGTTCTAAGGTATTGTTGTAAGGGTTCAGCCAGTCGTATAGTCGAGTTAATACTTTTGTTTCTTTTATTGCGTAAAGGTCACCATCAGCCGGTAGGTAGTAGATAATTTTTTTTTTGCATTTTGAGTCCCCTGCGAGTCTCTTTCGATCCCCAGTTAGTGTTTTGAGAATTATTTTTGTTTTATTAATAATTAATTATTTCCGATTTGCATCGTATAATTAAACTGTGGGGAGGGGGAGTTTGTTACATGGCTAATTTCCATGCACAATAATTTCCATATAAATTACCTATGCGATAAGAACAAGCCTCGCTGAAAAGTCACAGCTGGTACATAAAAATGTACGTCATTGCTGTGGTGACCTCTCATGAGCGAAGGCTATCTACCTGGGAGACACACGCATATTTTATATTTTCATTCCCTGAATAAACTGAAGTACCGGAGACGCGCACTAGCACTTTCCCCCCTGTTGAGTATTACTAAGTCCCCTTTTGTAACCCTAGCTAATCCTATCTTATGTCACATTCATAAATCCTATCCCATAATTTCATTAAAAACCTCACACAGCACTGCAATGCACTGGAAGAAAGCGAGTATTTGAGAAGTCCACGAGAGGCAGCAATATATCCTGAGGAGACAGAAGTCTAGATGAGAGGTGTGGGCGTCCTGCAGAGAGTATTCTGACTCCTTGGAGATAAGAAGAATAAATTACCCGTTGCACCCAAACTGTGCCTAGCTCCTTTAAAGAAATCGATGTCGTTGACGCTGGTCACGGCTGTGTAAACACACTCGCAGAGTAAACACGGTGAAGTTGGCCGCGGTAGCTCGAGAGATCGGACAAGCGGCAAGTGTAGTGTCGCACTGTAGCGCGCTATACAGAGAGAAGGCGAGTGACTAGCGATCACGTGACTGCGCGGGAGCGCACGACGTCGGCCGAACGAGAGAAAAGGAATAGGAGCTGTGCGCCACTTCTCAGCGGGCTACGGACAGCATCGGCCAAGCGACAGCTGATGGCCAGCGGCATGGCGAGGATCGGTCCTGGAGAGGGTTTTGCGGCGAGGACGATCTTGCAAGTGAGTGGAGCGGCGTCTCCAAGAGAGGTTATCAGCGTGTAGAGAGTCGCCATGATCCAGGTCTGTCGAGGTTTCCCTTCTTTTTCTTCCTGTGAGTTTCCTGTTTAGTGCTGAGCGTGACGCGTCGCGAGTGTTCACCGTTGGCGTACGTTGTCGCCATTGCGAATTTATAATGTACGTGAGTTAGCGATTTCGAGGTTTTGAGTGTCCCTTTTAGTTGTGCCCTTTAGAGCGTATCTCCCGCTGGGAAGTCATCACGCGTAGGGAAGTGTAAGTTCAGTTAGATTTTGTCAGATCTCGCGCATCCCCGAGAAAAGTCTCATGCGCGGTTTCATATATTAGCTGGCGCCTATTATTATTTATTGTATTAAGAATCTTATTGTTTATTAAGATTGCCAATATCGTTATTTCTTTGAGTTTTTATTTTGAGTATAGTTGAGTGCCTTAAATATTAAATAACCTGTAGAGTTGTGCTCCCCAGCAACTCTCCCCTTTCAAAATCACCTTTTCCACTTCGAAATTCCGAAATAAAATTTTCAAATTCAATATCCTAAAAATTTTTAGTCACTAAGAATTTTTCCGGCCCCACGTTGCTGCGCCATTTTGTAACGCTAAAGTTGCTGGGGGAGTAACAATTCCTAGGGTTATTAAATAATATTATTAATTAATGTAACACATCACCTGTTAAAAATATATATTGACAAATTTATTAGAAAGAAACTCAATATTCACTACACTTTCATTTATCGGGCGCCAGCCAATATAATATACGCTAACTACACTGATGAGACTCTGTTCGTTCACGAGTCCCGACAAAATTCTCCGAGACGAAAACCCCCCACTCCGAGAACGCACACTCCAAAATTTCAGCAAATAAAACAAAAGAAAAAGGTCTAAAGAAAACAAGGATCTCAAAGGTCATTCAAAAACAGGATGTAATTGTTACGGCCACACACTACAACGTTACATTCGCGACGCTATTTTGATCACCGGCCCGATGCGCACACACTGCAGAGAGAGAAGAAAGAGGGAAAAACTCAAGGGAATAACTTAGAGATGCACCTAAATATTCTATGCAACTCATCACTACTACCGCTGGCTCCGTCTAATTGCAGCTTTCACAAATATTTCGCTTGCTGCACGCTAGCTGCACCAGCCTCCTAGCTAATCTCTACTCCAAAAGAAAGAAACTTTTAATTCTTATGCCCTAACGACTTCGCTTGTTACGCGTCTTGCTGAGAAGTCCCTTGCCCTCTCTTGAGACAGAGCGTTACCCTCTCTCTCTCTCGCTCTCTCTCTCTCTCTCTCTCTCTCTCTCTCTCTCTCTCTCTCTCTCTCTCTCTCTCCCTCGCGCAATATTGTTTACATGACCGCGCTACTCTAAAGAATCCTCTTCGGCTGGACTTCCAAGATAACTGTACTCGAGATTCATCATCAGCTGGTCATCCTTAGGAACTCTTCAGGATTCTCTACAGTATGTTGTTTGACTTCTCTTCAGGGATATAATTAAAGGTAAGCCACAAGGTTACAGAGAAGAGTGGCAGTGTCTCTAAGGTTTCTCTTAAGGTAAAATCAAAACAGAGTTACTTATTCTTTTCTCTTTTAGAAATGCATTTCTGGGGCGCATGCTGGATATATTAAACCAGCCTATCTTCCTCAACAGCTGTCCAGGGCACGTCAACTTCTGCCAGTTTGCATTGCTGCTACTGCTTCCGCCAATGATCCTGAAACAGTCTTCAACAGGATTCGTACTCCAGGACATGCTATATATCAGCACGTCACCTCCAAAGACGTCTCATCTAGACTTCTTCTAACGTCAGTTCCAGAGATAAAAAGTGCTAGTGACTCGAAGGATTGTAAGGAAACTTAGGAAATAGTGACAGAAAAAAAGGAATAATTATTATCTAAATTATAGGACTCAAGGTTGGGATGTGGGATTATAGTGCGCATACTTTTAAGTATATTGACTTTGTGACTCTAAAGGTGTGTGCGTTTCCCAGGTAGGCAGTCCTCGCCCATGAGAGGTTATGTGCTAGCTATGACTTCTCAGCGAGGTTTTACATCTAAATTTTCAAATAGTCGCTTCTTACATTAGGGTTTTCTTGTGCATTGCTATTTTTATATATATTCTCCAAAAAATAACTTGCATATCCTATCAAGGCCAAGCGAAATGGGCAAGATAGAAATCTCACAGAATATTTTATGAAAATACAAAAATTATATTACAAATTTTCACTAAAGTAATGACCTAAATGACAATTTTTATGTAAAGATAATATATCTCACTATAAACTGACGTGGTTTAGTTTTTAGAAAATTTCCATAAATTTTTTTTAAAAAATTATTATTTATAATGTCAATAAATTCCAATTTTGATACTCATATTTTTATATCTATAATTTTTATTATAGATAGTAAAACATTTTTGAAAATTTTTCTATACTAATATAAGAACGTTTGCAAGAAAATTTTTCAGTTCCCTTATAACGTTTCGAAAGGATATTTCCTCGGCTCTTTGATATCATTCTAATTTTTATAGTTTGCCATCTTTTTATAACATTTTTTCTGTAAACATAAATATAGATATACAATAGCATGTGACAGTGATACCGCGCGCCGCTCGCGCGAAGCATGTGCGCTAACCTATACACAGCGCTGCGCGTGTAGTGCAGATGGTAAGCGAGTCGAGATTCTAGCTCGCGCTCTAAAAACGTCGCGCTCGCCACGAGGCCCGTACATGAGGCGTACATAAACACATGCGCGTACATATCCACGCGTCTCGCTCGCTACCTTATCGCGCTTCCCCGTCGGATCGCGATTTTCCGACGGATCGGTGTTTGTCAGTAATGTGCTCTTACAGATGATTTTTATGTTGAAAAAAACGATGAGAGTGTGGTTATGCGTTAGTGAGGTGTTTGTTGATTAGGTTAAGTATGTTCTTGTGAATGATTTTTAATTTCTTGGTGTCTTCAATTCTGTTAAGAGTGTGAGAGTGTGTGTAGATATTTATTATCTCGAAGAAAATTCGTTTACAAGCATTGCGTTCTACATCTACAATTGATGTCTTTGTTAGATCAATATTATGTCCAGATTCTTTAGTGTGATGTGCAAAGACTGACTTTTCATTTTTGTTTCTTATGTCTCTTGCATGTTCTGCCATGCGTATCTTCATCTTTCTTTTGCTAATGCCAATGTATACGGCTGGACATGTAGAGTATCGAATTTTGCATATAAAATTGCTATTTTCTAGCTTGTGAATTTTGTCTTTGCCTAATTTAATCATCTTATTGAACTTATTAATAGTTCTACTTATGGACAAATAGCAATATTTTCTTAAAACTTTATTTAGTGTAGGCGACAATTTTTTTATATATGGAATAACAATAGTTGGTCTACGCAAGAGTGCTTGTTTCTTAGTGTTATTGATTATTGTTTAAATGATATTTGATCTTTTATCCTTAAGCATTGATAATATCTTTTTTATGTGTTTATTGATAGAGTTCAATGAGTAATTATTGTTAATGAGAAAATTTTTAAATAGTTGTAAATTGTCTTTGTGAAAAGAAGGATCTGACAATAAAATGCATTTGTCGACTAGATTGTACACAATGGCTATTTTTTGTGATTCCGGGTGACGTAAAAAATAGTTTAGGTATCTTCCAGATGCAGTGTTTTTTCTGTACCAATTAGTTTTAGATGTATTATTATCTTGTCTATGTATTTCTATTTGTAAGAAGCTAATTTTCTTGTTATTTTCAAATTCTACAGTAAATTTTGAAGATTCACAGTAATTATTAAATCAATTTAGAATATTACTAATTTTTTTGTTGTCTCCAATAAGAAAAATGTCATCGAAATATCTTTTGTATAAAATTATATCATTTCTAAAACTATTAAAACTGTTTTTCTCAAGCATCTCTAAAGTCATGTCGGCAAACCAAGGACTTGTGCAGAAGCCCATTGGTGCTCCCATGATTTGCTTGTAATATTTGCCATTGAATCGACGCCCTTATCGTACCAATCTTTACTAAGAGCTTGTATTTTGATTTGCAATAGTCTTAGTTAGCAATTATCTACTAGTGAGTAATATTTTGAGTCTTCGAGAGAGCTTCCTACCTTGTCAATATAAGTATTTATGTTAATCGTTACGCAAATGGAGCCTTTGTCTACCTTGGTAAAGAAAATGTCATTGTTGTTTTTAATAAATTCTTTAGTTTTTTAAATATTTTTTAACATGATTTTGTCCTCTAAATTTAAATGTTATTTATTTTTAATGAATTTGTTAATTGTATGTTGAAGTTTACTGCGAACTTTGTTATTGTTATGTTTCTCTTCTTCATAATTTGAATAAATTTCTATGTCTTTGAGGAGTTCAAAAGTAATTTTCTTAAATTTGCGTTTACAGTTATCTAAAGTGTGTGTATCAAATTTTAGAAACCTTTCGATAAAGTTTATTTCTGTCATATCAGTGATTTTCTTTATTATTGATTCAACTTGTTTTTTAAGAAATCTAATGTGGATATTAATGTCTATAATTTCAAAATTTAAAATTCGTCTACTGATGGTATTAGAAAAATGGCTTAGTTTCCGCTTAATTCTATTGTTATAAAACGTAACTAGCTCCAAGGTGGTCGTTGGAGGTGATTGGTATCCACTTGGAGAAGTCATGATGTTTCCAATCTGGACAGTATGTTTTTGAATTTATAATTATCTTGACGGTAGCTGTAGTCTACCGCCCTCCACAAACCCCATTTATCCATGGATCTGATTTTATTGAGATACTTACTAGCCTGATGCATAACTACAGCACTAAGATAATCCTTGGTGACTTCATTGCGGATCAACTCAGCTCTACTGAGGATGCTCTTTTTGTTCGTCGGCTCATCGATGGCAATGGACTGTATGGTATTCCCTGCGGTGCGACGCATCACACTGCAGCGTCAGACACCTGGCTTGACCTTTGTTTGGTGGATCAGCATGCATGATCTAGTCACAGATTTTTGGAAGACTGAGGTGCCTTTTAACGGTGGTCATGATCTAATCGCGGTCACGCTTGGATTGCAGACGTCAAGACCTGTTTGCAGGTCATTTATTGTTCGAGACTTTAACGCTGTTTGTGCGGACTCTCTCTTTGAGTATCTTGGTAATCTTGATTGGACGGTGGATTAGTCTGCCCCACTTAATGAATGTGTGTCCATTCTTCAGACTTGCATTACTCATGCAATTAATGATCTTGCACTATCAAAAGCTGTATCTGCGAGTGGTAGGCGTCATCCTTGGTTTACATCTCAGCATCGTAAATTGATTCGTGATCGTGACAGACTATACAGGCGTTTCCGCAGATCTAGGTTTCCCGTGGATTTGTGGGCCTACCGTCGTGCGCGTGATATTGCTCATGAGAGAATTGAAGAAGCAAGACTCTATTTTTACCATACCCACCTGTCTCAGCTTACGGATTCCGGTGAGATCTGGCGTGAACCGGAGAAGCTGGGCATATCAACATCCAGGCGATCGTCATCATCGTCGTCTTCTTTTTCACCTAGTGAGCTTAATGCTCACTATGATTATCGTAGTATCATTTGATCCGCGTGCCCCATATGTGGCGAGTTTCCTCGACAATCTTGCTGCGGCTGATCGCCCAGGGCAATTTGTGTGTAATGAGATCCAGGTTTTTGCTGTTCGTGCAGCGGTAAATCACTTTACTACCCAGGCTAGGGGGCCGGATGGCATCCCTGAACGAGTCATACAGCTTGCGCTTCCTGTTATTCAACCTTTCATCTGCAGAATTTTCAACCAATCACTGCGAGAGTCCTACTTTCCTCGCTGTTGGAAGGAATCGGTCGTAATAGCTCTGAAGAAGGTGAGCTCGCCTGCCGGTGTCAGTGATTTTCGTCCGATATCTCTACTTTGCTTTCTCTCCAAGGCTCTTGAATGGCTAGTGCATCAGCAGGTGTCTGCATACCTTGAGTCCAGGCTTTTCTTGAATACATTCCAGACTAGTTTTCGTGCAGAAAACAGTACGCAAACTGCTCTTCTCAAGATCACTGATGACATCAGGCTTGGCATGGACAGGGGGCTCCTGACCCTGCTGTTAATATTTGACTTCAGTAAGGCCTTTAATTCAGTCTATCACGTAAAGCTTCTCAGCAAATTGCTTGATCATGGACTGCCTGAGATGGTTATTCGCTGGATTGCGTCCTATCTGACTGGTCGCAGGCAAGCGGTCATTGACGATAATGGGAATTCTTCCACTTTCCTGGATCCTAATACTTGCGTGCCACAGGGATCTGTGCTAGGGCCCTTGCTTTTTGCACTATATGTTAATGATCTGCCTTATTGTCTTGACATCGATGTCCCCCACGTTATATATGCGGATGATCTGCAAATATACATTGGCTGCCCTCTAGATGAACTTGACAGTGTATCGAATAAGATGAGTGTAAATGCTGATCGCATCATTGCCTGGGCTGCGCAGAATAATCTTAAACTTAACGTCGGGAAAACAAAGGTGATTGTGGTGGGAATGCTATACTATATCAATCAACTGACATCTACTGTTGCTGGCACGATCAATATTGGTGGCACTGACATTGAGTATAGTTCGTCTGTGAAGGATTTAGGAGTGATACTGGATTCTAAGCTCACCTGGAAGGAACTTATCAATCACGTATGTCAGCGTGTGCATTCACTAATGTATCGTCTTCGTTAGTTTAGGAAAAGCACCAATCTTCTGTTGCAAAAGCATCTAATTCAGATGCTTCTCTCTCCGATAGTCGATTACTGCTGCCTAGTTTACCGTGATATTTTAGATGAACTCAACTTAAAACTCCAGAGACTAGTGAACTATGACGTACGTTATATATACGGTGTGAAATGCTGGAAGCACATCACTCCTAACAGACAGGAGTTGGGCTAGCTGACCGTTGCCAAGCGCAGGGATTACTTTGCGGCGAACCTTCTTTGAAAAATGTTTAACTCTGCAACGCCGTCTTATTTACTTGCCTTCCATAGTTTTGCTGTTACTATTTGTCCAGTTAGACGGAATATGGCGCCATTGGATATTCCCAAATTTAGCACTGAATTACTGCGTAAATCATTCCATGTCAGTTCTGCGTATTTGTGGAATTTACTACCACCTGCATTACGTGATATTAATTCTGTTCCGCAATTTAAATCAAAACTGTATAAATATATGTTTGAATAGGAATAATTTGCAGCAACTGTACTTTAAATCGGATACTTACTGTTAATGTGCACCGTGACACGCTATTCTTATTTTCATTTTTATTTTTAATCGATACTGTTGTCGCAAGGAGGGGCGCTTAGGGTTTTCGCTACAGAGCGATAAACGAACGGACGGCGTCCTCCTGCTCCAAGCAGGGTAACAGGTTGATGGAGCCGCTGGGAAGCATCACTCGGTGCCAGTCGCTGGGACTGTGATCCCTCGGTAAGTCTTCTGCGTTGCGCAGAGGGAGGACACAGCACTAACTTCTCTACGTCGAGGCGAGGCGAGAAAGCTTGCCCAACTTAGTGTAAGCTACACTACCCAGGAAGGTCGGCCTCGGGGGCCTTCTAGTTGAGTACTGCGGCAGCAGTTCCAAGGAATCGCTGCTGCTGGCGCTGGCACTGGAACTGCTGCTGCCGCTGTCGCTGCTGCTGCTGCCCTTTTCAGGTTCGATGGCGGCAGGCGGATGATCCCTCTCCGCAGTCGATAAGGTGGCAGAGCTCCAATTCCGCTCACTGTAGTACGCTCCATCGAGGTGAGGGTGGAAGGATGAGGGAAAGGAATGATCAGGAGTGATCGTCCAAAAACGAGGCAAGCCTCATAGGAGCGGTAATTAGATAAGCAAGATTTATTTAATAACCAGAAAACACCTTTATTGCAGTTAATCTTTGGGGTTAGCCAATGACAACGGCGGAACAGCGGTAGGTCGCGAGCGCCGGTCTGATCCTTATATGCGCTGTAGCTTGCCTAGTCTGCCGCGTGACGGTCAGTTTGGCTGACGCGCCACCTAGCGGCGCGCGCGCGAATCAGACTTCACTGCCCGCTGGCAGTACGGCGCGAAGTTTCAAAAAGCGCGAAGAGTCGTTACTTGGTATGTGGGTAACAATTCCCCTCTGTTTTCGAAGGCTCGGAGCGCGGTTTGTAGTGGTCTTGGCTACATATGATTATGTGATAATAATAATAAACGCAGTATTTACAAATTTGGTATCGCAGAAGTAATATGTATCGCAAAGTTTTTCAATAATGTCTTTTGTGTTTTATCACTTTCACTTATTTTTCAGTGAAGATCGTAGCGGTGAGTGATGTTTGGAGCTTGATGAAGCCACGGAGTAGTAGTTGGTGGACTAAAGAACGGAGTGGCGATCTCCTGGCCATCGTTGTTAAAGATGGGAGCAGGTGTGTATCTGCTTGAGAAGGGTGCGGCAACCTGCGGGCCGCCACTGGTGAACATGGGAGCAGCTGCGCAGCTGCTGAAGAAGGTAGCGGTTCCCGGCCATCACCTATGAATTTGGGAGCAGCTC
Source organism: Eupelmus kiefferi (assembly GCA_030522745.1). NCBI lineage: Eukaryota > Metazoa > Arthropoda > Insecta > Hymenoptera > Eupelmidae > Eupelmus > Eupelmus kiefferi. The sequence goes on along the minus strand of JAPYZB010001772.1, from coordinate 1,080 downwards.
TTGAGCCGCTGGTAAAGGGAGCAGCGGCCTCCTGGCCACTACTGAATAAGTTTGGTGTAGCTAAGGTATCAGAGAAGGGTATGTCAGCGTCCTGGCTACCAGTGGTACAGCAGCTGGGGAATGCCGTCTCCTGACTGCGGTAGGTGGGTTCGACCATGTTGATGCCGAAACTGGTAGCCCTCTGATCGCAGAGAGTGGGAGCGATGGTCCCTTGATCATGGCTGGTGCGATGGGCACTAGCCACGCTGAAAGTTGCGGCCTTCTGATCGCAGAAGGCAGTAGCGGTGGCCTCCTGGCCATGGCTACTGGGTTCAGCAGTAAAACTGCCAAAATAGTTCGTCTCATGAGTACAAGAGACTGGAGAAGCAGCCTCCTGACTGCTGGTGTAAAGTTCGGGGGAACGATCGTCAAGACGTGCTGTCTGGCGTTCTTTACACATGGGAGATGGCGCATTATCACGAACCCCAAATGATGGCGGAAAGGCATGGTCCGAATACTCGCTCTGAGTGGCATCTCGACGACGGCGGTGGCGCTTAACGGAACTCCGTTGGCAAGAGAGCGTATGTGAGTTAACACTCTGAGGTGCCAGCCTTGGTGAGAGCTTCGCAGTATAGGTTGCATATGCCTTGGGGAGCTCGCCGTCCAATATCTGCTGAGATGAGCTGGAGACGATCTTATTCGTTGATGTCGCCGGCTGGGTGGCTGGCTCGTTCAAGCGTTGCAGTGCCTGAATTTCTTCTTGCTCATCCCGCTCGATCTCTACAGAGATGGCGAGGAGATCGGTGAAGGTTTTGGAGTCCGCGGCTCTGACGAACTTTCGGAGGCTTGGGCGCATCAGGTTTAGGAGAACAGCCACCTTGGTCTGCTCTGGCTCTTCTGGTCGTAGCCGGCGATATAAGCAGTCTTTCTCATAAAGATACACAGCCACTGACTGTTCCTCTGCTTGCTTGCGACCGTAGAGCTCTGCTGTGAGAGCTAGTTTGACAGAACTACTGTCAAAAGTAATGAGAAACAGCTCTCGGAATCTCTCCCACTCTAGGTCGAAGGTCTCATAGTCTCGCCACCAGAGACGAGCGCTGT
>JAPYZB010001771.1:0-13492 GCA_030522745.1 Eupelmus kiefferi | reverse complement strand
AAATTTATTGTATAAGATGTATAAAGATTACACATGGGATTTAATAAAAGAGCGACAGAAGCTTATTTATGATATTGGAACAGGTCAAATTGTCGAAAATGCGTCGGAAAATAGAATAAAGTCGAGTGAAATTTAATTTACTTTGCATATTTCAACGTCGAGAAACGTTCATCTTTCAAAAGGATGAAAAACAGTATTATAATTACCATGCTACGTGATAACTCGCGGTTAAATTTATATTTCGCTTGAAAGTCAAAAACGCTTTATAAAGGAGATTACTTAAATAAACTAAGGTTACAGCTGTTTAAAATAAATTAATAAAACAAAGAAAAATAAACGATGTGGAAACATAGAAGCGAGAAAAAAGTGAATTAAAATAGATTAAAAAGAAAAATTGATTTTCAAGCTGAGTATAGCTGCGTTTTTCCAACGATTTTTTACAGGTGATTCGTTGAAAAGCTCAATGAATTTATTTTGCATTATAAAAAAAATATAAAGGAAATAGATATTTATAGTAAAATCGATGGTTCTTGCAAAGGTGAATGAATGTAAACCTTTGATCGCTTATGTAATATATATAGTAAGAATAAAATTTAACGGATCAGTACATCTGCTTGAATACTAAAAAATTAAATTTAAAAAATAAACAGTATATAGATTGTACTGCATAAAAATATAAAAATGTAGAGTTAGCAAACAAGACCATTAATACGAAAGTTAGTATATTTGTCTGTTATTATTCAAAGAAAAATCGTTTTAAAACCCAGCTTTAGTCATCATTTATTTACAGTTTAGCCCGGGTCTCTTTTTTAGAATACTTCGTATAGTTTTTGTAATGGATAATAATAAACCAAAACTAAATTTTATTGTTATAAGAAACTAAGAATTGCTGCAACAATGTTTACACTTCTATTAATCTCTACAATTTATGTTCGCTACTTTCCTTAAAGTATATACACAAGCAAGTCAGATATAAGCAATCTCAATAATTCAAAAAAGAAACAACGCAAGTCACACATTACATCAGTAACCTCCAATCCGCCTGAACTCAACGATACCGCGCAGCAGAAAAACAATATCAACTTTCCTACCTCCACCTCCTCGCGTCACCCACGCATACTCAAGACGTCACAGCAAAATCTCCTCTCCTATATACACAAGTACCTCCGCGCATCGCACATTTTTTTCCACCGCCGGCTTTCATCTAACCAACGGAAGAGCTAGCTTCATGCAGCAATGACGCCGTGATGCGGCTCGCTATTGCGAAGTGACGTCAGCGCCAGGCGGTAATAGCGCTACATCGACGCTGCGTGGTTTTAGCACTGATTCACGTGCGTTTACCCGGCGTATTTGCCTGTATAATTTACGGGCCGTCAAGTTAGCACGCGCACGGTTTGTTGATGCGATCGAATATATGCAGTCGAGCGATGGCCCCTCCGTTACACGGACCGGACGCGCATTTGCGTAATCGCGGGCCGAAAATGAGTTATGATGGAGAGGTGAGGAGTGATTATGTATTTTTTTGTGAGTAAGTTCGCGTGGTATCGCGGTGACGCATGAGAGTTGGATTGTGATAGGGTGAATGATGTTTGCGTTGGGAGGAGGCCTAAGAGAGGTGCACCTCCATGGATTAGTTTTTATGCAGTTGGAGGATTGTTGAGGAGGATTTGGTTTTTTTTTGGAAAAGTTTGTGGATTGAAACGAAAGAGTTGTTTCGTGCGTTGTGAGGAAACATTTTTTATTCCATGCACATTAAGCGCAGAGTGATACAATAAATAATTCATAAATTTTATATTTTAACGTAAGATTTCCTATTGTATTCTGCGATTTTAATGAATATGGAATGATTAAACTTAATAATGAAGCAAATGCAAATAAAAACAATATGTTTTCTCTGCAAATAACACCTTGAAATAAAATTTATAATTAAAGCTCCACACAAATAAAAGCCGATACTTATCAAAAAAACCGATTTTGTTTAAATTCCAGAACGATATGCGGCACGCCAAACTTCATAGCCCCGGAGGTGCTCTTCAAACAATCCTACAGCTACGAAGCGGACGTCTGGGCCCTGGGCTGCATCCTCTACACCCTGCTGGTCGGTCATCCACCCTTCGACTCGTCCACCCTCAAGGAAACCTACGCGCGAATCTGCAACAACCGCTACAAGGAGCTGGACGACACGATGGCTTCGCGCGCCGGCCAAGACCTGGTGCGCTGGCTGCTCCAGCCGAATCCTGATCTCAGGCCGTCGCTCGAGCTCGTCAAGGAGCACGTGTACCTTACCGAGGAGTACGTGCCGAGTACGCTGCCTGATAGTTGTTGTTATCAGGCACCGAGGCTGTCGTTCGTCGAGAGGGCCTCGGCGCTCACTAGCTTCACGTCCAGTTTGAATAACTTTGCGCCGGGACAGCACATTCAGAATCAGGTGGGTGGAAGCTGGCTGCGGTTGGGAGGTGGTAGGGAGAGGAGTTGTGATGTTGAAAGGGTGACTGGTGGATGGGTCAAGCTGTTTCAAGTTTAATTATTTTGGTTTCGCGAATTTTTGATGCGTATTGTATGTATGATTTGGTTGTTGTTAATAGGTAGATAAGTAATGTTTATATAAGGAAAATTTTTTGAGTAAATACGTAGATGGGAAACTTCTGTTATTAAAGTTTGTTTTTTAACTGATTATCGACTTTTGTATCGCTACATACATCCATTTCTCACGCGATCTCGCATAAAGCAGAAAATAGAATATGCAAGTTAGGTATACATAGTGTAATTACGTACGAAGCGCATATAATAAGATCAACAATTTTCCTTTCATCGTATCTTCTACTTAATTACCTTCTACTATCAAGATGGTTTATTTTTTACTCTATTAAAATTCAATCTAATAATTAATATAATTATAGAATATTATGCTACTCTTACTATAAATTCTTTGCACTTTTAGTTTTCAACGAATGCACCTTATTTTTTTCTATTCGCTCTAGTTTTTTTTCTGCTCTTTAAATTATTTCAATTTAACATATCGAAACTACGTGCATAACTTATATTGAAACCCACATCAATTTTTTACTCAGCAATCGAAAATTCTCATTTGTCTGCAGGCCAACCACATGGAGCAGCCGATTCAACCGCACAATCCACACTCTCAGCCTTCGCAGAAATCTCAGGACGGCAAGAGCAAGAGCAAAACCAAGAAAAAGAAGGTATCCAGCTGGCTGGCTAGCTGGCGCCTTCCCAAGCTGCCTCGCTTCCGCCAAAGGCTCAGCAGTGTTCTTTGCCTCGAAGCTCGTAAAAAGCAGCAGCAGGCTCTCGGCACGGTGGCCGGCGCCGAAGATTTGACGAATCTGCCCCAGAGCTTACTCATGAGCCGGGCGCTCGAAGACTGCCTGGCAGCCACCTCCAGGGGACCAAGGCCGCGCTGCAATCCGCCACTGGTCGAGGACTACGCGCCGCTCTTTGTAACCAAGTGGATCGACTACTCGAATAAATATGGTCTGGCGTTCCAGCTGTCTGACCGATCCGTTGGCGTCCTCTTCAACGACAGCACGAAGATGAGCTACACGCACGATAGGAGGTTTGTATACGACTGTGTGTGCGATGCGAATTAATGCGTTTCATTTGCCATTTCCGATCGTCGATGTTTCCGCTGTCGGGACAGTGATTGACGACGAGACGTTGGATACGTGGGCGGTAAATGAATTAGCGGCGCGCTTCATTGAAAATTAAGTATGACGTTCGTTTGGTTGAAAGTAAAAGAGAATATTTATTTTGTTTTATGATTTAAATGGTATAATTACTTTTTGTATAAATATGCTTAAATAGAAATATTTATTTTATAAAAGAAATAGCTGAAGTTATTATAAAAAAAATGTTGAAAAAAGATTTAATAATCTAAATAATTATAATATATTATTTTTCAATTAAATTTTATCAGGAAATTTATCATAATAATGCTGTAATTGTATCTGTGGAAATTTGAATTTGAACTAAAAAAGCTTTAAACGGCCAATGTACGCTGTTGTAGAACTGGTCGGCTTTGCTTTTGCCTCTGCAATTATTGTTATTAGCAGCGTGTGATATTATATGGGGTTATATACATATAAGAACATAAGTGTTTGCGTTTAAAGACCTAGTATTATGTTATTTTCGTCATTTCTTTGGATAGTTCAGTTTGCTTCGTTTTGGCTATCTCAAGCTTATTAGCATACATTAAGTTCGCGCTCTCGTTTCTTTGTTTTTATTTTTCGTAACATGTTGTTTTCTCTTATACGTTCGACAATGCGGTTTTTGTAGTTATTCTGTGAAAGCAACTATTTTTCTTGGCACAGTTATATATACGTCGAATAATCTATGGAGTTATTGTTTGCTGCTTCCCATGAACTCATTTATAACAAAAATTGAAATAATCTTATATAAGCGTTAAATAATTAATAACATTGCTTATTTGTATCTTTTCTTTTAAAAATTTATTTAAATTTAATTTTTTTGGAATTATTTTAGGCGAGTAGAATACATGACAACGGACGACGAAGTGACGAGATACAATCGGGAGCGAAATGTCCCAGCGCACTTACAAGAAAAACTCGAGCTACTTCGACACTTTACCGACTACATGGATAAGCATCTCACTGAGGGTAAGTTGAAAAAGAACTAAGTAGTCTTTACAAATTTTACTTCTGTTACCCACGTATTTCCAACTTAATATTATAATTGTGGAAAAGTAAAACTTTTATTATTTCTAAAAAATGAACTTTTTCGTTGAAAATATTAGTTTTAATGGATTTTTGGAAGTTTAATAACAGAAATAAGTTAGTTTGTGCAAAGTGAATTATAAAGTTTTTTCTATGGATTTAATTGTTTTTTGAAAATTTAAGGGCGAATAAAATAACAACATTTGCTTGCCAGTTACCTAATGTAGATTTTATTTTACTGGACTCTTCAATTAGTAAAAATTTGATTAAAAATAAACGTTATTTTGCAGTTTATTTTCAAAACAAACTATTAAATTTTTAATAAGAAGCACACAAAAGTAATGAAGTCATAAAAATATAAAGTAAAATTAAATTATAAGCTTTAAAGTTTTTCCTTCATTCTCAAGGAAAATCAGTTAATTTATTGGATTTAGAATCAACAATGTCTAATTATTTAGAAAAAACTGTTAATTTTAATTTAAGAAAATAATATTCACGTCAATAATTATTTTAAAGATTTATAAACTTAAAGACATTTAGTAAAGAAAGTAAGAAGAAAAAAAATTTTGAAATTCAAAAATATGATTGACACAGTTTTATTATTCCATAAAAGCGCGTTCGAATTAAAATGACGAAAATTATAATACCCAGCTGCTTTCGCGCGGCAAAAGCCATTATGCTACCCGCGTGTTTACACGCGACCAAACACACAACAAAGCGAAATTGCAAAGCCGGCTATAACATGCCCGCTGGTTAGAGTAACCCACATCCTCTCTCCTTCTTTTTCTCTCTCCCATTCTCTCATTGTATATGTTTTCGCGCAGGTGGCGAGGTGACGACGACGACGGATCGTGCTGGCGAAAACCAGGGCGCTGCGCTCGCTCGGCGCTCGGCCAAGCAGAGCTACAGCGTGCCATTGATGCGCCGCTGGCTACGTACGAGCAAGGCCATCGTCATGGAGCTGAGCGTGCCCCTGCTCCAGATGAACTTCTTCGACGACCACACCAAGCTGATTGTGTCACAGGAGCCGGAGACGCGAGCCGGCTCGGCGGGATACCTCGTCACGTACATCGACGGCGAGCGTAGAGCCAGTACGTATTGGCTCAACGATCTGCGCGATTACGGCTGCACTGTCGAGCTCAACGAGCGGCTTCTCTACGTTTATAAAGTGGCCAAGGAGTTCGCCGAGCTCGACGCCGCACAGGCGCAATAAGCGTATCGGAAATCTCTTTTTTGTTACGAGTTCCTTGAGTTTCTTGGAAGTGTAAGAGCGATGTCGAAGGGGTGTACTATAAAGACTACAAGTTAAATTGTACGTTCGGTATTTGAAGCCTAAGCATAAAATCTAAGATAGTAGGTTCAATTTTAATTTGGATATTAGATTTTGCTTTTGTGAAGTAAAATTTAATAGACCTACTGATATGAAAGCTACAATTTTTATTTCGAGTCGCTATTGTTATTTCTGTCCTTTTGAAAGAATTTCGTGAAATAGGGCGAAACAAAAGCAATAAATACTTAATATGTGATCGCCTTTAATTGATCAATCGTACTTAAAAACATAAATTTCTGTATCACACTCTAGGAAACTCAAAAAGACAGGAACAAAAAGAGAATTTTTTAGCGTGTCGAACGAAATTAAATCTGGAGTTTTTTACACCGAAAACTTGAAAAGCACTATTATTTCGTTGTCGATAATCTGATCTCGAATGAAAAAAAAAATTGATAAAAAATATTTTCTATAGGAAGAAGCATATTGGGGGATGCTAAGCGTTTAGAATAACATAGGTAGTCCGGAAACGTATACTCATGATGACTTTTTCAAAATTAATTAATATTTCCTTTATCTACAAGAAAATTACAAAACATTAATTGCTTTCAAGCTTTTTTTTTCTTCGATTGAAGATTCTCATTTCAAATAACGTTTACTTGATTGGAAAGTAAAGCTTAGAAAGTACTTGTGTAAATTAATATAATAGGAAAGGTTATTAAATTAGCTTACTTCTGTGATTCATAAGCGAGTTTATGTCCGAGTGCCAAAAATCGGTAAGAACATTAATTCAAATCATTTCAAGTGAGCATCCTCCGAATTTTTTTTCTCTTTTTTTTTTGAATTTTTGCCATTAATTTCCCAATGTTGTTATTTTTTTCAATTATTCATAAAGTCAGAAAGAAAATGTAAAAGTTAAGAGTTAGTGGTCCAAACTTTTCGAAACGCACACAACATTGTAGAGCAGTTAGCGTTTTTGTTGATTAGTGAGTTTATTGATCGTTTGTAGACTCGACGATTTAATCAATCAAATACAATCGCTGTGTTGCACGCGCAGCTTCGTACATGTTCGTTTTCGGTGATGAATGACCGAATATGATGTTGGCTGAAATAATGAACGGATTTCATGATTTTGAAAGAAATTTATTTGCTCTACATTACTCATTCTTACTTACGTCAATTGATTTTATTGTAATATATAAAATCAATGTAATTAATGTAGATGATATTGCATTATATATTATGCAAGATGAAGAAATCAAAGCTTGAAAAATCATTTTCCGTCGTGGCGTTAATATGCCCATTTATAATAAATATGAGAAATTAGTAAAACAATCTTATTGATTGTTTTCTCTTAATTTTTCCTCATTATTATTGTCTATAAAATTATTCACTTCACTATTATGAAAAAACATTCACCTCTAATAACTAAGCAATATTTTCCTGCAATTCTAAAATTCGTTCATTAATGAAGCTTCGTTGCACAGTTAATTAACGGCAAAGCAAATGAACCGGTTAATTAATGAGTTTAACCAAAACAACGATGATGTGATAATGATTGATTAATCGAGAAATTCAGTAGGTATGTATAAAAAAATTATATACTATATACGATACGTGTCGTATCGTATGTACGTGCGTACTTAGGTGCAAAGAGCAAAAAAGGGAGAGAATGAAAAGTTGTTGAGGTGCACGTTCGCACGTGCGCCTCCTAGTCAAGCGTTCTCAAAGTGCGCCTAGGCATAACAAAGAGATGGAAGTAGAAGAAAAAAAGCAGGAGAAAAAGAAGAAGAATAAAAAAGCTCTACTACGTAGGGCACTTGGCAGAATTACACTGCCAGCAGTCCCAAGACTGTGTTAAACTCTTTGCGATTGCAGAAAAGTCGATATGGGTGTGATATATAAATGTAAACTTCGACGTCCGAAGTTTGCGAAGCGATAAGCGATGAACTTGCGATAACCGCTGATGGAAGTCTAATCTTTTATCTGGGTCAGCACATAATGGGCGGAGAGCTTGAGTGATTCGAGTGTTATGTTGTATCCGCGTCGATTCTCTATTTTGTGTATGATGATTGATGGACTTACTCCAATTTACTTTTGTTATGCTTTACATCAAAGGCTCATTCAATAAATATTCTTTAATAATAAATTTAATAAATTTAATGAATCGCAGAATGATTTAAAATGTTTTTAGGGCATGATTCTAATAAATTATTTAATAATTATTCTGTTTGCATTCATTAAATTGTAAGTATTTATAACATGAAATTATTGTATGGTAATTGGAATTATACAAATTTTTAGATTATAATTGAATTAGCCTGTTTAAATCAATTATTTGTTGTTACGAAATTCTTGTTAGAACTTATAATTATTACAAAAAGTTATATGTTTGAAGTAGTCAAACAAGCTATGGTAGATTTTGAAATTTATAATTGGATCGCAAATTCAAATTCTATGAATCTTCAAACTCATGAGAAGTTATGTTTATTATAATAATAAGAAAACGTTAATTAACAACTATTGTTAATTAGCGATTCTCAAACTATTGCTAAGCAATTAATATTGATTTTTTGTATACGATTTATCAGAGTTGTAATTTTGTTCGTTAGAACTAACGTTATGTATTTGAAATTTTTTTATTTGATTGTAAAATGGAATTATTATTTCTTGGTTGTAAAAAGTTATTATTAAACACACTCGAATAACCCAAGTTGTGGACTGAACTTTGTATCGAAATGAATTGAAAGGTTACTACCCAGGCATTAAGTTCAAAGCGTTCTTTCGAGTAATGCTTAAGAAGCGAGCGCCAGGTGGTTGACGTAAAAATATATCCGTGCATTGTTATTTCTCTTACATATTATAGCGTATATTATAATTAAGCATAAATTACAGTTATTAAAGTTATCAGCAATACTTGATACTCGAGGGAGAAAGAGTTAAAAAAAGTTTATATTAAGCTCGATATTATCCTTTAAGGCTCGTAGGTGAGACAGATATGAATGATTGAAAAAGGAACAAAACAGTAGAGTCGCTTTGTACCGATGCGAGTCCTTTTTTTCTATATATATATATTTAGGGTTTGTATACCTGGAGCGTAGATAAAGAAAAAAATTAGCGTTTTTATTTTTCGTGTTCTTCCCTCTGACGATTAGCGACTTTAAATCGCCAGAGTCCATAAGCAATCGTCATGTATACTGCGAAAAATCAAGTCATATTTATCTTCAGAGTCGCGCGTCTACGATTCGTTATATTCGTTATATATAGTAAGAAGTGTGAAAAAAGAAAAGTCCGGAAAGGGCGATGCCGCGACCTTTATTTTTTACCGGAAGTTTTCTTCAGCTGCGAGAGTCCACGAACGAAATGGATATGAGAGAGGAGGCAATCTGTTGCGCTATCGGGTACTTTTATGTCAGACGCTCGATCGCGTGCGCAATAAGAATCTCAATAAAGAACTTCGTATGGATCTCAAGGTCGAAATTTGTGTCTTTCTTAAATATCCTTATACCGTTGCTCCTTTTTATTATTTGTGAATGAAATCTTCTTCAAACGTCCTTATTTCATATGTTCTTGCAAAAATTACTTTTGTGGATTGAATAATTTCTACAAGTTTTGTGAAATCAGTGATTGTTACAAAAAGATTTAACTAGGTTATTTTAAAGAATAATTTCATTTTTTAAGTACAGTATAAACTTTATTATTGATATTTTATCACAAGAAAACACTTTACAATTATTTATTGTAGTTTTATATGCTACTTATACAAAAAGTTTTTTATTTGGGCATTACATTACTAATTAGACGCGTAAAGATATTGTTTTCATAATTACAGCAGTAAGTAATGATCCTTTCTATTTTTAAATAATTATTTTAATTCTAAAGGATTTAGTTCTAAAAGAAATCAAATTTTCGGAATGTAACATTTTTTGCAATAATAAATTCATATAAATACATTTCTACTTTTGATATAAATGATTTTACAAAAATATAAGTAGAATATTATAAAAAATATAGTTTCAATAAGTAATACATTATTTAAGTATCATTAAAAAATGATAAAAGAAATACTTATTTAGACCTACATTCAATTGGATCATGTTTATTTGGTTTATCTTCTTTTCATAAACGTAACGAGATAAATTTGTTATAAATTTTTGTTAGCTTATGAATGTATAAATATTTTTTCTTAAAACTATTTTATAATATATGATTTATATTAACATACAATTAAAAAAGAATTTAGAAAAAAAATTACGTATTGATAAAAATATGCTACTACATGTTATTTTTCACGAATTTCACATGTAAGTATAAGCCATTCGATATTACTCTATATGTATCTTCATTTACCTCAACTCTCACAACTCCTTAAACTACTAGTTTCACTGGTCTCGTAAATACCTCAAAAAATCAACTTGGTTAAACTTTTCAAGTACAAGCAATAAACCTTCTCTCCTACCCCTGTCCAAACCCTCCTACCCATCCTCTAAAACTCATACTGCGTAACGACGATGAAAATCTTAGCCACAGCACTACCAGCAAACGCGCCGCTCGGCCCGTAAATCTCCATAGCAAACTCCAGCTCGATATCCTGAGGTCCCTGCAAGCTCCTCGTCATAACCAGCACCGCCTGACTGGGGAAGGGCCGGCGGAGAGCGAAGCAGGATTCGGTGGCCGGTGTCACGTGGGGCGGCGCCCTGGCCTGGATGAAGCTCATGCTGAAGACGACTGAAGAGCCAGGCAGGTTGTAGGCGCCGCGCATAGTGAAGAGCTCGACCTGGCCGGTGCTCACCGGGATCGGGTACATGGAGACGATGGCGATGTAGTTGAAGGTGTAGTGCGCGGGACGCTGGAAGCAGGCCTGGTCGTGCGCCGGGCAGAACGGGCTCTCGCGCACGCAGCGGCTGGAATGAAGGTTTTGTTTAGGGATTTTTTTGGTTGGGTGGGTTTGGTGAAACTTATGGGGGGTTGATTTTTGTTGGATTGAGTTTTGAAGAGCGATGAAGAAACGGTTGGGAAGGATGCAACGAGTTTACTTACTTTTTCCTATTTGAATCGGGAATGTAGCCAGTTGGACAGTTGATCTTGTTGCATCTGAATCCACCCCTCAAGTTCTGGCAAATTTCAGAGGACTCCCTGCAGGTGTTACCAGCAGCGCATTCGTCGATATCTGAAATAGGATGTAACAATGAAGTTTGTTGAAAATTATTAGATTAAAGTTTAGCTACAATACGATGGCTCTAATTGGAAACAATTTATCTTCTGTCCACAAGTATAGAACATTTAAGTCATTCCGAATTGAGATCATCGAATTTGTATTTAGTTCCTTAATGAATTAATTTTTTTCTGATCTCAGGTGTAATTTAAAACATTAATTAAAACCTCAATTTCTTGAAAACAAGAAAAGTTGACTTATTTAGTTTATTTTTTTTAATGCCGCAGAGTTATTTACACGTGGTACTAAACATCTGTTCTGACATCGTAAACCTAAAAAAGTATATTTGACATGTATCATGCATTACAAGGCCAATTGAAGTGTGCGAGCGTAAGTACAGGTCAAGGGTGAACGACGAATACGTGGGCTTTAATGGCATTTTTCGCGCTTAATTTAGCCTTAAATCGTCAAAATTAGCGTATCAAATAGCGAACGAGACAGCCTCTGTAACTTCATAGCTGTGCATAACTTTCAACATCCCATGAACCCGCACTTACCAGTTTCTACTCATTCCATTCCTTACACTCATTCCAAATGCTCAAAATCATCTATTACAAGAAAAAAACATAAAAAAACTTTAGTATACTACCCACCTTGACACGTGCGTCCATCCTCGGCCAACCTATACCCATCCGGGCACCTGCACGTATAACTGCCCGGCGTATTGTCACAGATACCCACGCAGAGATTCTTCTCCTTAAACTCGCTGCACTCGTCGACGTCCTCGCAGCTCCGATTATCCGGCTTGAGCCTGTAGCCGAAGTCGCAGCCGCACTTGTGTCCGCCCCAGGTGTTGTAGCACCTCTGCTGGCAGGCTCCGGGATTGTCGTGGCACTCGTCGACGTCCGCGCAGATGCCGGCGGCGTCGGCGCGGAAGCCGGGCTGGCAGTCGCAGCGGAAGGAGCCGGGCGTGTTGACGCAGCGGCCGCCCGTGCCGCAGGCGCTGCCCGGGAGCACGCGGGTGCACTCGTCGATGTCCACGCAGTCGTGGTTCTTGGCTATCTCGTAGCCTGTGTGGAGTGGTTTTAGTTTTTTGGTTGAGTGGTTATTGTTGTTTTTGATTACTTTTATTTTCAGAAGTGATGATTCTTATAGATGAATATACTTTTGTAAATATGTTGGAAAACTAATGATTAAGTAATTAGGGAAGAGGTGAATGTCGATAATACATTGATTATGGTGCGAGTAAAATCAGATAATAGTTCTGCAGTAGAAATTTTTAATGAAATTAGTAAACTAAATAGAGATTAATTTAAGACACTTCGTACCTGGTGGACAGTAGCAGAGGTAGCCTCCTTGTGTATTCTCACAGGTCTGCTTAGGTCCACACTTGTGTATTCCTTGGCTGCATTCGTTTATATCTGTGCATTGGCCCGTGATCGGATCTGGTGTGAAACCAATGCCACATAAAAGTCGAGGTTCGCATCTGTAGGAAGTAAATTGATCACAGGTTAATATATAAAAAATTTCGTTTCGTTCATTCATCAGATTTTCAATCGGTAAAGGTCTAAATTATTCTGCGTAGAATTCGGCGATCAAAAGATATGTTTAAAAAAAATGTATACCTGAAAGATCCGATTGTATTTATACAACGCTGCGATCCGCACATCTTCAAATTTCTATGACACTCATCGATGTCGATGCACTGACCTACTGGACCAGGCTCGAAACCTCGTGGACAATTTATTCTTGGCCTTTGCAAGTGATCGGAAAGCATAATGTTATTTATCATACTTATGAAAAAGTAATTATTTATGCGATAATAATATCTTGGCAATGCTTACCTGATAGCAATATTGGTTTTTCTCTGTGGTGTAGTAGTTTTCAAAGTAGCTACAGTCGGTACAATCTCGGTGGTAGTCGTAACTGGCCTTCTGGTTGTGGTTATTCTAGGGGTAGTAGTCGTTACCCTGGGTGTCGTTATCCTCGTTGTTCTTGGGGCGACAGTAGTTGTGGTTCTTGGCGTAATAGTAGTTGTGGTCGTTGGTGCAACTGTAGTCGTAGTTCTCGGTGTGCTCGTAGTCGTAGGTCTAGGAGTAGTAGTAGGTTTTAAAGTAGTTGTGGTTGTGGTGCTGTGAACGAGAAATTCATCTTTGATTTAATAACTGTGATAATGCGTTTACTGATGCTAATTTACTGAACTAAGAAATATAAAAAGAAAAAAATCTCTAATCACCGTGCAGTGGTATACGAGGCAACCGTCGACCTCAGCGTCGGCCTCGCCGTCGTCCTCCTCGTCGTCGCACCCCTACCCTTATCCCTATCACACCTATAACTGCCCAGGGTGTTCCTGCAATGATAACCCGGGCCACAATCGTGGGT
>JAPYZB010001770.1:0-13495 GCA_030522745.1 Eupelmus kiefferi | reverse complement strand
TTCATGCGTCGCGGCGCGTGCGCGCGCCTGCGCCCCTGGCTTCGGATCATATTTTTGCAGCGGGATTTTAGAGCTTGTCTGGGTGGTGTTTAGAGAGTAGATAGAAAAATTTAGGTGGTGTGTAGTTTTTGAAAATGGAAAAATTAATGTGGGTAGTTTGTCGTTGACTTTTGTTACTACTGTTTTGATGATTAGTTTCTGAGGAGAGAGTTAATTTGATAGTTCTGATTAGCTGGTGTTGATTTCATTTACTTTAGACTGCTGTTTTGTTTTTATTTATGTATGAAATTAACAAAGAGTAAAGAAGGAGTAGATAAGTCCTGATTTAGTTTTCGAACTTTTATTTATTATAATTCGAAAGTTTTACTATTTTGCACCAAGAAAAAAAGGGGTATCATAAAGTTATGATGATCACGGTTAAAATAGCTTAAGTCCCCAACTTGTTATTAGAAAATTCTTGTTGAGAATATTTTATTGAAACAAGAAAATAACAGCAATTCTAGTTTCTTTTAGTAAAAATGTGTCTTACTAAACCATCTAATAACTTTAATACAGACAATTTTTCCAGGATATATTCGCGTATTTAGTGCCTAAATAATAAGCTAACGTTTAAATTTCAAAAATCCTAAAAATGAACTTGAAAACTGTACCCACAGAAAAGAACCCACTATCCCTGCTCAAAAATTTGTATTTACTACAACATCCACCAAGTCCATTCATTTCTTTTTATAGTTATCACCTAAAACCCTCATTGCACACTCGAACTCGAAAAAAAAACAATTCCAAAACTACCCCAAAACCCCCAACAAGCAAATCATCAAAAATCAATAACCAACCAAAACAAAAATCCACAAACAGACTCCAATTGTTGTTAAACAAAGCCCTGCTCTAGAATCGATCGATCCCACCAGTCATACCCCCACGCAGGAGTCGGACTTTGCACCGACCTACTTATTCCCACAGGCCCGCTTGCTAGCGTGAAATATTTTCTCTCCGGATTCTCGTCCGCGAAACTAAAAGCCCTCCCCGCCCGCACCTCCCCTTAACGCCCGCAAGAAACCAGCGCTATCCCGTGCATTTTCGAACGACAGCCCGCGCAAATGGGTCAGAGAGCCGCACGAAGGCCACACGCGCCTGCGCGTCCCGAGGATCCTGACACACACGGGGACCCTCGCGCATGTGTGTAGCAGGGGTTGGGCGAAGGTCAAGCCTCTCGAGCTGTCTTCAGCATCCATGAATGAACCGAAAGCTCGGCTTGGCGCGGCTTCTCTTCTGGAGTGTCTTTTTGCTCGAGATATTTTGGGTTTGAGTTGAATCGAGCTGCTGGGTTTTGTAAAGGAGCTGCGTCCTGGTTTGGTATTGTTGCTTAATGTCGGGTTACCGGAGATAAGAGATAAGAGCGATCTTCGGGAGCGCGTTGCCAGTTTGCGGCGCGCTCGGGACGGGCGCATTGTTCGTGAGATAGGAGAGCCGGCTATTCGATAGCGGGAATTATTTTTGGACCGCGCGCGCCTTTTTGCCGCGATTCTCGGCTTTATTTCTCGAGTTGATTTCGCGCTATTTTAAGATTAGGAGGTTTTTAGATCGTTGGGTAGGAGGTTTGGGAAATTACTTTTTTTTGGGGGCGAATTTAGGGTGGTGTCTGGGTCGGGGTGATCTTTGTACGATTGTGTAGTTGCATTATTGGCTTTAATTTTTTGTTTGCCACTGAAGGAATGGTAATGAAAAGTTTGATGATTTGTTAGGATAAATTCATACGCGTGTGCGAGTGCAAACTGGGTTGAACTCTAGTACATTTCAGCTTGATTCAGTCGAACCTAACCAGATTCAACCAGACTTTAGTAACTCGGGCAAATAAGAGGAGCTCATTCGAACAATGGTATTAAGAACTTTAAGAAATTATGAAAATTACTGAGTAGTATAAGAACTACGCAAAAAAAAACAAAATGCTGTCAATGCCATAAAAAATTTTCCAATTCTAATATCATTCGACATTTCATACAATTTAACAGCTACAATTTTACCGAGCCAAGTAACTATCGCGGAGAAAGCTTTCTTTTGGCTTTAACAGTGCTCATGTATCGAGAAAAGAAGGAAAATTTTTTCTAGAGTTCATAGTCAGAGCGATAAAGAATGATAAGCTAGATTATCATCCACGACTGGGGCGGAAAAACGCGCGCACGTTGCTAAGGGCCTGCTAAGATAGCTGAACTGCGCTTTGAAGATTTCTAAAAGATATATTTTTTCTTGAGATTGTTCGATGTGGTTATATTTGTTTTTGATAAATCGAGTTTTGTTTTTAAAGAACATATTCTTGAATAATATTGCATGGTCTAGTGACGTTGTGTTTCCGTACAATTAATCTATTAAGTTTCAAATCAAGAAAAATCAGATAAAGAAAACGTTTTTCTTATAAAAAAAAAGTCGCACAACTAAACATTCTAACAGTTGCACCCAATTACATTTTTGTGTACTGTATTAACAATTAATTTTAAATAGAAAACATAGAGATTTGAAATTTAATAAGTTCAGTGTCGCAAATTTCCTTTAACTTAATGATCGCACAATGAACAGACAAAAATTTTCAACATAATCCAATCCCTAAATCAAGAAAACTCGTTCTAATACTGTATACAGTCCATGAATTTGCTCTTCAATAAACAAGCCCATTCGAACGGTCATGCGGTAAAAACGCTAAATATTCAACGCGCCTATCCGTTAACGACATTTGCCAGATAAAAATACGAAACTTCCTTGTATTTATCTATGTTAACGACACTATCCACACGACTATCGTATGCGGCAACCGCTTACTTCTTAAGCTCCTACATATAGCGCATTCCGCGTTGATCGGTGTATCCCAATGATTCTAGAGATCCGACGGCTTTTTCTGCTTTTTTTGGCGCTCACCTTTTCTAGAATTGATACTTCTATTCTAGAAATTGGTTGAAATATCGGAATCATTTAAAATTATACGGTTACGATATAGTAAAACATTCTAAACAATAATTCCTTTGACCGGTGTACATTCGCGGAAGCTTTGTCTTGGTTGTTCATTTATCAGCTGTCTGTAAACGGCGGTTAAGCTTTTCGATTGAATGTTAATGCAGAATTCAAAGTTACATCATCAGGATAAAGTAAGATATGGGCAAGAAAACACTTAAATTATTTTGTCTGGTATTTTTTGTCTATTTGTCTGTTATCTGAACAAAAATGAGTTAATTTAGGAACTGTCAGATATTTTAACTGCTAATTTAATATATGTGGATAAATTGTTTTTATTTGGTCCGTCAACTAGATATGGCAAAACACATTTCGAACTTGTATTAGGAATTTTTGCAGAACTGGTGCATCTTTTAATCCAACGTTCTTTTTGCACTATAAAAATACTCTTATTATGTTAACAAAATATTTGTAATATGTAATATATATTTTATAATTAAAAATATGTAGTTTATTATGAATACTGTTTTTATTGAGTTTTCTAAATATTTGATATATTTTTGTAAGTTTAGAACATGTCAAAAACTGAGCTGATTCTAACTGCGCGATTGCATTGCAAATTAATTATATATAAAATTACTATTATAATTATTAGATTATAAAAGTTTTTTTTCGTAAATTTCCTAACTTTTTCCTGCCTCCTTATATGAATAAAAAAAATTGCATAAATTTTGAGCTACATTTACTGGTGCTTAATGGATAAAAAATTGAAATCCTACAGTACTTTTTAAGATATTAATTTTAAAGCTGAGATAAAGACCTATTGAATGAAAAATAAAAATAAAAAATATCATTTCGTTTTATCTCAAATGTTGATAAAAGTTTATTAAATAAACTCGTCTTTTGTTACTTTTTTTAAGCAATTTTTTGTTGACACTTATTGAATATCAGGTAATTTTTCGACAAAAAAGGATTTTTTTTTTTGAATTGACAGAACAAATTAATTAAAAGTATATTAATATTTATTTCTGATTTAAAAAATAAAACTCTATGTATGATGTGTAATTTTACCCCGATTATTAGTTTAGATTAGTTTAACAGGCAACAAAAACTTAATTTTTTAACCTTAACTGTTCATTATGACCTTGCAAATTAATTTCAAACTTGTATTATGTTATAAAGTTACAGAAATAATTTAAAATTAAAAGATAAAAAATTATTGATTCTAAAAATTGGCTATAAACACTTTTTGAAAAAATTTATTTGTTAGACTATATCTAAAACAAATTGTATATAGAGAATATAATGAATGCCACATTCTTATAATCTATCGAATCTTATGTTAAAAGGTTATTTTAAAAATAATTATAATATATTTCTAAAATTAATACTTGAAATTCATATAATAATAATTCGAAAATTGCAATATGATTACTTTTAAATCTCACGTTTTGATTAATTAAGTCATTGGTTTAAAATAATTTAATTTTTTAAATAAAAATTCGTAAATATATTTAAGCCTATGCTATAAAAATATTACTGAATAAACAATTTTTTTATATATAAATAGCATAAATAAAAAACTAACATTGGTTATGCTTAAATATATTTCATCATTTACTGTATTTTTTAGATTAAATAGCCAAACTTTCAATAGTGATTTGAACTTAATGCAGTGCATATACTAACAAATAGAAAAACATATTGTGTAGAATCTGATTAATTAGACAACGCAAAAGGTAATCCCTGAGATAAATATTGCAAAAAGATAATAATGTAAATAATAATAATAATTATTATTATTATTATATTATTATTAATATTGTAATAACTATAATAACAGTAAATTGTATCAGTTTTTATTCGAATATTGCCAATAATTGAACAGCCAAAAAATCATGAATTGAGAAATTCACCATGTATAGACTTGAATCACAAACCATATACATATTAAAAAAAATAATAATATAAAGTCAACACGACCTAATAGTACATAAGCGAGCAACGAGATTCACTCGATCTACAAAACTCAGCCATTACGCCTACGAACCTCCTAAAGTATCCACGAAATTAAAAGAAAAATCAAAGCGTCCCACCTCTTCCCTCCCAACGACGCACACCCTCGGCCGAACCTCCTCGAAAATCGAATCAAGTTCAATGTCAGAGCGAGAGCGAGAGATAGAGAGAGAGAGAGAGAGAGAGAGAGCGCGAGAGAGAGAAAGAGACACAGACCGAGCGACGCACTCCCTCTCGAGGAGCGGAAAAGAGGTTTCTTTCTCTCTCCGGCTCCCTCTCTGGCCGCTTTCTCGGCTAGTTAAAAGGCCGGAGCGCCAAGTGCGCTTGCTGGCTGCAATCCATATATACAGAAATCGCACACACTAATTACCTGGTCCTCGAATCTTGCGATCAGCGAAGTGGCCCACTCGCCCGGCTTCTGCGTGCCCATCCCCACGGATTACGTCGCTCTATCTCTCTCTGTATGCCCGCCTGTTTCCTGCCTGTATTCCCTCTCTGTCGCTCTATCCTCTTCCTTCTCCCTCTCTCTCGTTCCTCTCTCTCTCTCTCCTCCGAGCGTATACAGCACACAGGCAGGGGCAGGGCGGCCGAGAGAACGAGAGAGAGAGAAAGAGCAGATTTCTTTCCTCTCTCTGCCTCTCCTCTTTGGTTATATTAGGCAGGGCCGAGCGGCTTCTTGCCGCCCGTCGTCCGCGCCCTTGTCGTCCTCCTCCTCATGCTCGCTGCCGGCTTCAACATCCGCGATAGAGAGAGCAAAAGATCCCGAGTCTCTGTGCGCGCGCGTGTGTGTGACGCCAGGCGCACCGCTCACACACGACTGAACCGCCTGATGAGGGATATACACACTGGCCAGTGCGCTCGAGCCGCGCAGGTATATACTTGATGCTCCTCTTGCTCTCTCTATGTGTGCGCGCTGTGTATATGCGGCTGAGGGAGAGAGAGATGATGATGATGCGCGCGTTCTCTGGCTCTCTGGTGCGCAGCTGCTTTCCTCTCTTTCTCTCTTCTGCGCTTCGAGTCTACGTCCGATGATGGGACGACTGCTGTATGTGTGTGCCTGTTGAAGAAAGACGGAGAGAGTTAGTTGTCTGGGTAGATCAGAGCGTTTATATAGGAGAGGCCGCGCGCGCGCGCCGGACGATCATGGGAGAGTTTATATACACGCACGAACCGGAGATGTATAAACGGATGGCTGTGTAGGCGTGAAAATGTTTAATTATGCCGAGGGATGAATGACGCCGCGGGGGGAGGGGTTTGACTTTCCGGAGAGAGCCAGTTGTGGATTTAAATGCCGAGCGGACGCTTGCTCCGAAATGGATTTCGGAGTTTCGCTTTTGAGATTATTTACGAGCGAGCTTGTTTAGGGATAAGCGGAGCTTTTATTTTTCGTAGTTTTGATGATGCGACCTGGTATTGTGAGTTATAGATTACTCAGCGACTAATTTTATTGCTGTCACAACGTCAACATTACTCGTATAGCCATAAATTAGTTTCCTAGATTTAACACAGTACAATAAATACCGCACCGAATAACTATACGAAAAACCACAAGTACATGCAGTTTGACCAGCATCAAGCCAGTGACGGCTGCGAGTTGACAGCTCTCGCGCTAGTGGAAAACCAGCAGCATTTAAAAGGCACACGGTGCACGCGCACGACATAGCCCACTACTCATACACATCAGCGCGAGCCACGTATTTGAGGTTAGAAAAGCGTCGCGCCCTGCGAGAACGCCTATATACTCAAGCTCCTCTCAGCCTCTCCTCCAAAGCCTTTCACAGCACAAAAAAAAACCAACCGCTCCTCCTTACGCACCTACACGCAATCCTCCAACGTCCCTCACCTGTACACCCAACTACATCATCGGCGAACTGTCTCCTCGAGCGTTGCGTATACAATCCAGTCCTCGTCGACGCTGCTCCTGTCTACGCGCTTGGTGCCCTCGCGAGCCCGCGCTCCGGGGGGATCGCTCGTATACATGCACATATACACCTACGGCGGACGACACACGCAGGGCGGCAGCGGCCTACGACACGCTGCAGAGCGCCGCCATTTACGAACGTCGACTGACCGCGCGCCGAGAGTAGCGCGCAGGGGCCAGGGCTGCGGGCCGCGCTTAGTGAAAGAAAGCGAGAGAGAGACGGAGGATGTGGATATAGGTATAGAGATGCGGGCGCGAGAGCGCGGTTAATGAAAGCCGAGACGGAGAGGGATGAAGAGAGGCGAGCGTTATCCGCGTGTTTATGGCTGATGGAATGTTAAGATAGAGAAATGGAGAGAAGGTGAAGGAGAGAGAGGGATGATGATAGAAGATGGTGGAGGCGCAGGTTCGTAGTTTGGAAGCTGGATGTATGAACGAAAATTAAGGGGTTCCAGGAGAGAGATAGAGCGAGAGCGCTCGGATCAGAATGGGCGCAGGGGAGGCGCATGCGCCTCGGCGATCGGGCGCGCGCCATTCATAAATGGCTCGGTCGAGCTTTCTGAATTATTATCGGTCGATATGACCTTTCTGCATGTGCCTTCCCTCTCTACCTCGCTCGCTCTCAATTCAGCCTTTTCCAGGCTTCCAGTGTGGAGCGCGATATATAGTCTACCTCCACCCGCGCACCGTCATTCAAAACGCGCGAGTCAGTCAGTCGTTCTATTTATGCAAGAGAGGGGGGCGGGGGGCTCGGCTCTCTTGACTCACTTTTTCATGCACAGCTGTTGCTCTCTCTCTCTCTCGCTCTTTCACTAGTATCGCTGTTCTATCGTGTCACGGAATAATCACCGAGTCCGCGGTGTATATATGCGACGAATTTGGTTAATGGATCGCGGGATAGGGGAAGGGGTTTTATGGCTGGTGTGATTGTTTTTCTTTTGCTTCTGCGATATTCGCGACTGGTTTTGCATGCGAGCTTGAGCTAGTCCATTCTGATGTCTGTGTAAAATAGCAGGTTTGAGGGAGGTTTTGTGTTTTAATTGGAACGGTGTTATTAGTTTGTTGATGAATTTTGAAGTTCAAGAATTAGCTGAGAACTGTAAATGTTTGTTATTATTATTAGACATCGTAGATTTTAAAGAGAATAATGAATTTTTGAATTCATTGATTTTTAAGTAAGCAATGAAACAATAAGAGAATATATATAAGAATAGCATAATATGCAATAAAGAGTCTTATTTTAATAAAATATTTTCTTTAATCTTTACTCATGAATGGAAAATCGATTTTCTTAATAAATTTATATTAATATAATAATAGATAGTAATATTACATTGTTTCTTATATTTTTACAGATCTTTTATAACAGTTCCTAAATATTTATAAAACATTTGTACTTTGATCTTTATCGTTTGATACAAAATAATTTTAACTTATCACTTAATTAAATTATTATTACATTATTATTATTAATTACTAAATTGTAATTTCAAACTTATTAATTAATTATTAAATTATTATATTTATTTCAATAATTGTTTCAGATCTATTTCAATACTTTTACTAATTATCTTATGTTGTAATAATAACAGTAAATAAACTTTTTCAGATCTAACAATTTATAGCAGTTTCTCACCATGATCAACTAATTTAAACTTTACTTTTTTTTAAAGTTAATTTTTTTTCTAATTCTTCTATAGTTGCTTTTAGAACATCGTTATCTCTACGACGATGTTTCTCAACGCAATGTAGACTCTTCCTGTCCAAGTCCAAAATTCGGACGCTGACCAAAAAATTTTCATCTTTAGAAAGGCAAATCTTATGCTCGGCATCAACGCTTACTGGTAACTCTCTAAAAACATACAAAATTAATTTTATTACGCATAATGTATGCATAAAAAATTATAAAATAAAAAAATCCTTCTTCACTGTCCTTACTAGTCTTCAATCAAACTTTAATTTTTTCTTAAAATTGGCAAAAATATAATTAATACTACCTTTTGTATGATCAAAGTAATTTTATAATTGATAAAATAATCTTTTTGATATAATATATTTCAAAATTAACTTCTATTTAATAAAATTCTTCGTTTTCGATTGCAGATCTAGAAACAGACTTAAATTTGCTGCCGTAGGTAACTGACGCCGACTGACGGTAAAGAGGAAATCTGTTTGAAAATTGTGATAAATGCAATAGTCATTTTTCTTACTTATCTACTTTTTGAAAAGCCATCAGGATCGAACAATCTTTAGCAGTGCAAAAAAGCAAGTAATTTCTCAAAATTTTGGTACAATCATAAATTGTTAATTCTTTCAGGTACTCATCATCTATAAATTTGTTATCTTCCATCTGAAACAAGAGAGATAACATAATAATTATTAATATAATCATATTTCTAATAGTTCACTAAATAATAAAATAAATTCAATTATAATGGAAAACTATTTATGTCATGTTTATTAGATATCCTTTTTTCGGAAATTTAATTCTGATTCAATGAAATCAACAACTTTTAATAATGAATTATTACTAATTTAATTAAACAAGATGCGCTATACATTAATGATAAATTTTATAATATAATTAATAAAAAATAATTCTTTGATAACAAAACTTAGTTATAAGATGTGTTTAAAGCACGTAAAGCACATAAAGTTATTAAAAATAAATCAGTCTCATCCCAAACTAGACAAACTTTAAATAAAAAAGTATATAAATATCACCCCGCAACCCTCCCAACTAAATAAATCATCACTACCCCCAATAAAATACCATCTCCGCATATAACCCGCACCCATCCGCTCCCAAAACTCCCATATAAACCCAGAGACAAAGAGAGCGCAGCGTGTCAACAAAAGCAAAATTTTCAATTCCTCAGTTCGGCAAAGCCTCCTCTCTCACCTCGGCGGGCGCGTAAATCAGCTCGTCGTCCAAGTCGCCGGCTAGGCTCGCCGAGAGTTTGGCGGCAATCCAAGCGACGGCGTCGGCTCCCCAGCGGTGCAGCCCCTGCATACGGAGAATCCGCTCGAGGACCGAGCCCTGCGCCATGCCAGCCGCCCCAGACGGCTCGCATTCCTGTCGATCAAACGGTTAGACAGCTGAGACGTGCGTTTTTACTTTTTGTTTTTGTTGGATGAAGGCTGCTGCGTGGGTGGCTACTGGACGTGGAAAATTTTTGGAAATTCGGTAAGAGATGGATTTGTTGGTTTGAGGAATGATTGCGAGTGTTATTATAATCTGTAAATTTTAAATAATGGAAATTTCCACTTTTTACTCTTTAGTGGAGCATTCTGAACTAAAAAATATAAAAATTCACTACTTTATCGTGAGTTTTCACTCATTTTTAGTTCAAATGCTCCACTAAAGAGTAAAAAGTGAAAATTTCCACTATTTAAAATTTACAGAATATATTTTTTAGAATTTTTCATATTTTTGTAAAGTTAAGAATAAAAAGCTGCCATGCAAAGGAAATTGCTTAAGAATACTGTAATAAGCATCTAGTAGCAAGCAATTATGAAAAGAGTACTGTGTGAACTCTTCGAAAGAGAAAATGAACAGGCTGGATAGAAAACAAAGGTCGTTGACTTGCCATAACTCTTCCGGCGAGCGACCAATTAATCAATGAGAACGGCCAATTAGCTCGATACTTGCTATCGGACAATCTAGCTTGAACGGAGAAACACAATTGTACTCGACCCTTCCAACTTTTTTACAAAAACAAAAACGAAAAAAAGCTGCAATCGTATCAATTCTCGAGAAACGTTTTCTCAACATTGCACAACCAACCGGTAAATTTTCCCAACTACACAAACGCCCCCCGCCTGCACAACCCGAAAAGACCGTCATTAAGCAATAATTCACGTCACATCCACTCTGAGCATCCCATCCTCGAATTACCTCGTTAACCAAACGCAGCAGCTCCCTGGCTCTGCTTGCAAGCTCAGGCTGCAAGCGACTGGGCAGCTGCTGGACGAGCGGCTTTAGCTCCTCCAGCGACTCCTGGACTTGGCGGCTGGCGTCGAAGGGCCGTGTGAGAGCTTGGCTCGTCAGCTCGACGAATTTCGCCTCTGGATCATCGTGCTCGTTTAGCCAGTTGGTTAGAACTTGGTGAGGGTCGGCGTTGTGAAGCTCGCCGCCGTAGATGAGGCGGCCTTCGCGGAAGATTTTTAGGTTGTTCTGGGGTGAGCGGAGCAGGGATTTTAGAGCTCGGGACATGCGGTGTGGTTGTCCGGAGAAGAGGTCCAGGGGGCAGTAGGAGCTCGGCGATGTGGTGTTGCCCTGCTGGAACTGAGATTTTTGAGGAGGATTATTGTTAAGATGATGCTTTGGGAGGTTTGTTTGATGGTATGTGGTTTTATATGAAAGATACTTTTTGTAGTGTCGGTGGGCGACGTGGAATCACGTTTTCTAAAAGCTATCCGTCTCCCTCAACATGAGAACTGTGCATACGTAGACAGTCGAGCTAACAAAGCGCATTCATTTGTGCTGTCTTTCACAAATTTTATAATGCATATATAGCTGTATTAAAATAATAAATTTTCAATCCAAAATAAAAAATATACTATATTTATCAGTTATTACAACAGAGAAGCGTTTCGCTTCTTTTCGAAGCGTTTCGGAGCGCGGTACATGTCTGGCAGATGGCGTGCGGATGTTCTACCGTCATCGTTCGAGCTCTGCTCTTTTTCCTTCGCGTGCGCAACAATATATTCGTGCACAGCTTGAAGAAACAAGTTCCTGTATGTTTCTGATTAAACAAATGTTTAACAACAACTTCCTTGTGTCTTTGTCTCAAACCAATTGTCTGCACGTGCGAAAAATTAAAATATATCGCGATATGACCTCTCAAATAAAAAATGTAAAGCCTTTAAAAAATCGATTAAAAGCAAATTTAGCCCTGATTTATTTTTGCGAATCATTAAACGTAAAGATTTACATGAAAGAAAATAGCACTCGTAATTTGACTGTTCTTATGCTCACCTTGTAATACTGGGTAAGACAGTAGGGGCATTTTTGAAATTGCCTATCAGCTTCGCAGATGAAGCCCTGTTTGGGTTTGATTTCCACGCAGAAAGTTGGCTCGCTCGAATACGAGCCGAGCTCCTTTGGTAGAAACGTGTAATCTGGATACTTGGTAGCAAAGCCTCCGACGATCTCTTTGCCTAGGCGATTTTCTGGAATGATAATATCGAAATTATTCGGTGTTTGTTTTGAAAATTCATTGTAGTTAAAATAATAAAATAAAAATAAAAATGTTAATAGCGCGTGTCATAGTACATGACACTAGAAAATTTATAGACTAGAGCGCTCCACGTGTATTTAATTATTCATACATACAAGCATGAATAAAATAATTGTACTGATATGTGCGATCGATTAACCCGAGGTAGTCAGTACTAAAGAGCAATCAAAATCGATGTTTAACTACTTGTAAACTTCAATTATACCTTACTTCTAACCGAAGTCAACTCTGACCATTTAAACCCAACTCTCCCAAATCAATTTGTTCACCTGCATCTTAAACAATCTCGTCTCTACTCTCATTACAAAACCACGCTAATACCATCATCCCAATCCCACCCATTAAACCATTAAACCCAAAAATCGACCAGCCCTCAATCATCCCAACACCATCACCCTCAAAACCTCCACAACACACACCAACCCAAAACTCACTCGCAGCCCAAAAAAGGCAGCCGCTCCTCCCGACTCTCTCCGTCCCTTTAAAAAGTCCTCTCCGCGCGCAAGCAGCCGCGCAGCGCGCGCAGGCCACTTATCTCTTCACGCTCGCCTTCCCCCGCGCGCGCGCCCGTAAAAACAAAAACAAAGGCCGGCTCTTTCTCTCGGTTCCCATGGCCGAGCGCGGCCAGGAATGCGCCGTTCAGCTGGTGCAAGAGCGAGCGATCCGGTTCGAGGCTAAAATTCGCCGGCCCGTGAACGTGTGTGTGTGTGTGCAGGCGCGAGGAGAGCCGCCAGGTGGAACGGGAGGAAGCGCCCTGGAGAGAAAGAGAGGAATGAAGGGCCAGGCGAAAATTGCTTGGTAACGCGCAGAGGAGACGCCGAGAGGATCGATGCGCTGCTTTCGGGGCGCG
Source organism: Eupelmus kiefferi (assembly GCA_030522745.1). Lineage (NCBI taxonomy): Eukaryota > Metazoa > Arthropoda > Insecta > Hymenoptera > Eupelmidae > Eupelmus > Eupelmus kiefferi. The sequence continues at coordinate 522 of JAPYZB010001770.1, read as the reverse complement.
GCGCTGGAATTCGGGGGTTTGGTATAGAGGTCTAGGTGAGTTGGGTGTTTTGAGTGGGAGGAGGGTTTTGTAGAGGTCTGTTTCGATTGGGAATTTTTTGTGTTTTTGGTGGAGATGGTGTAGTGAGAATGAGGTGAGGAAATGGATGAGAGAGCTGAATTAGCGCTTGAGTGGAATGGATGATATTTATTGCAGTACGAGCAGGTTTTATTATAAGCTTTTGTAACTTTGCAGCAAGAGGACGAAGATAGCCGATATTTTTTTCGCGATGCAAGCGCTTTATGAGCTGCGGATTTTTTGCCGCCGGCTAAAGCTTTGTCAAGCCTTTTTTTGCCGCGCGACCCTTCGAGCAAAAAAAAGTTCAAAAGGGGAACCAGTTTTAAAGGGTTACGTCCAACGTGTGATGCTGTGTAGATCATTTTTCGCTGGCTCGAGAATTTTGTTTTACAAATTGCTTGATTTTAATCTGTTGGATCTTGGATCGACCTCGTGTTGCGATAGATAGGCTTTATTAAATTGTTA